>CAJVPY010000086.1:0-37712 GCA_910591965.1 Dentiscutata erythropus | reverse complement strand
CTGAACCTCAAAACAGGCCAACTGCTAAAGCGTTAGAAGATGAGCTGAATCAATTTTATTATAAAGATTTGACAAATGAAGAAACAGAATTATACAAACAAATTGAAGAAATCAAAAACTCAGACAAAAATCCTTTAATATACGATCAAGCAAATCAAGCAAAATCGACTCAATTTAATTATCAAACACATAAACAAGCTATTTATACAAGTCGACTTTTGAATTTTCAAAAACTTCCTAAACCAGCAAATTCAGGTAAGCATATTATCTCTCAAAACATTGGCCTTAAATTTATATTTTAACGTGCAGTGACTCTATGTAACGAATGGTTCAAGAATTAAATTGTTTAAGACTTATTTAATCTTTTGCATTGAATACCTTTTTTTAATTTTCTAGCAATAAGTCACTCTATTGAGCTTAATGAAGTGCCCGATATATGATTAGCTAAGCTTTCTATATTGTACGAGATTGGTGAAGGCTGAAATGTCTCATATCATTTAAAAATAAAATAACAATCAGTTGGAAGATGATTCTATAAGTAGATTTGAATTTTGAAGCTTTTGGTATCAAAATATAGGGGGAAGTCAATAGAATCCAGGCAAATTGTTTCTATTTAAATTTTTTTAGACTTTAAATTAAAATATCTCAACAACTATTAAACCAAACTTGATAGAAATTTTTTTATTTTAATTCTATTTAGTTATAGAATTAAAAATAAAAAAATTTTCATCAAGTTTAGTCTAATAGTTGTTAAGATATTTTAATTTAAAGTTTTTAAAAAAACTTACTAAAAACAATTTGCCTGGATTCTATTGACCCCCTCCCATATTTTTATCTTTGTACTTCGATACATAATTCACACAATCGTTAAGAGGTGTTTAACTATTCATATTTCTATTGGTCAAGAACGTATTAAAGATATTATGAGTAAATGCTATTAATACTATTGTATTAAATTTAAATTTTTTGGACGTGTAATATATGTAATTATATATTTTGTAAGTAGGTTATGTTAGCCAAAATCAAATGATTGGATGCATGAAATCCCATCTTTAATTGGATAAACTAGATCACGCCAACTTAACACAGCCGAACCATCGATTTAGTTTTTCTTTATTAATAAATAATATAAAAAAAAAATTTTGAAATAATCTAAAACGTTAACGTAAATAAGTGCTTCTGGCATAAAAGAAAATTTCTATGAAGTGTACTTTATTCTCATGAGAATAAAATTTTGGTGAATTTACATATAAGGGCCCAAAAAATGGAACTAATTACAAATAAGGGCCCGAAGTGAAATTAATTACATATAAGGGCCCAAATTTTAAAAAATTTTACAATTAAAGACTTTGCATTATGATGATAGTGGTTCTTCGAACGTTATAACTGTATAAGTACATGTATTGATTTATAAATTTACACTTCACTTTCGCTTAAGGACTTTCTTTTAACAAAGAAACAATTCAACTAGGTTAAATATGATATATATTGAGCCATACTCTACGAATTTTCGGAAATGTCCGGCTCCCGCTTCATATGATCCTGATTTAAGTTCAAAATCCGAAAATTGAACCTAAATCGGGTTCAATTTAGGATACTAAAACGTTAATTTAAAATGTAGCTGCTGACTTTAAAATCATTAAAACAAAACTAACAGAATTTTTTTTAGCAAACACATTGCATAAGAACATTAAATAAAATTAAATTTTGCAGCTGACTTTTAAAATACATGGGGTAAAAAAGAAGTTTTTTACAATCGCATAAATCAAATAAATATGTATTTTTGATCGCGTTAGATGAAATTAGCTATTGGTACAAGGTGAAGAAAATTCGTTAAAATAAATAAGAAGAAACTAAATATTGGCCTATTAAAGTGGAAATAATAGTGAGAGTCGAAATTGTAATAATATCTCTGGGGATATGTGGGCGATAGATCAGGATAATAAGTAATGACGGATGGGAGGATTAATTGAGTATTAATTAAAAAATTATATAGTAACATAAGGGAAATATATGTAGGTTTATGGGAGATGACATAAATGATGTAATTCAAGAGTAAAAGTCAAAAAAAAAAAAAAATTAGTCGGTTTTCGTTCTAATTAATAAATCAATTTACATACTCTTACACATAGTACGAGGAACTTATCTTTGGTATTGCACGGCTACAGAACGATTCTGAATTGGATTTACAATAAATAGCAATCAAGTAGTACCAATCGACCTATAAAATACACTTGGGAGGGGAAATCTGGTATTTGCTCTCGCATACAGTTTCCATTATGTCTTGCCTGGGCAATTACAATTTCATAATCACAAGGTTTGACATTACCGCAAGCTGTCATAAATATTGGAAATAAAGAATTTACAAAAGGTCTTACATTCGTCGGTGTATCAAGGGTTCGTACCCCTAATGATCTTCTTTCGATAGTGCATTCTCTTTTAACAGATTACAAAAATTAGGACAAAGTGCACGTTTGCAACAAAGATTATTAGAAAAATGTAATATTAAAAATAATAGAAATTCATAAAATTTAAATATGTACTATTTTAAATTTAATTCTATATAAATGTAAGACCTAAGAATTGAGGCTCCAGCCTATAAAATGTCGCCGTTTTTCTAATGATATCTATTCGTTTCTAAACTAATATGTTTATCCTATCGATATACTAAACTAGTAAATTAATATTTTGTGAAGGTTGCTATGCATTACCGTAAAATCTCGAAATAGCGGGCATTTCGAAACTGGCCCGAATTAAGCTTAATTCGGGCCAAGTTTCGAAATGCCCGCTATTTCGAGATTTTACGGTAATCGAAGATATATAGAACCGAAAGAGCTCATTTTTTATTCATAGAGAATGTTAAATTACATTAAAATCGACAAAAGTAGTGGTTATAATTTTCACATGAAAGGCACTGAGAGAATAAATGCAATACTGATTAAAAAGTAATACGTTTAAATGTCAAAAGGAAATTACTTTTATATAATTTTATATGCGATAAATTTGGACCCTTGACTGTAATATTTTTTTTTCAAAATTTTGGCCATTATTTTCACTTTGGGCCCTTATTTGTAATTATTTTCATTTTTTGGGCCCTTATATGTAAATTCCCCTAAAATTTTGCATTTACAGCTGTTTTTAAAAAGATGTGGAAAACGATTTCCATATACCCATGTGGGGAATCGAAGAATGTGAAAATTCTGCTTAGTAAAAATTAAAAATCCGATTATAATGGCTCTGGAAATCTGTGGAATATCGTGAATTTCCCATAGTATGGTGATCTGCGTCTTCCACAAATTTTTGAAAACGGCTGTAAAAGCTTGTAATTTTAAACTATACCCAGCTCTCAAAATTCCTTAACTATATTGGGCCGTAATCTTTAATTTTGCTTAAAAGATGGACATTTGAAATGTTTCAGTTCGTTTTTATTGATATTGTTATACAATACTGCAAATAAATAAGATGTTACTGAAATTGATAATTAATAGATTTGTTTTAATTCTAATACAATAATGTAACCCACGTTCTCAAAAGCCATTTTCTCGAAAGGAAATTATTAGTCGGTATTAT
The DNA here is from genome assembly GCA_910591965.1 of Dentiscutata erythropus. Taxonomy (NCBI): domain Eukaryota; kingdom Fungi; phylum Glomeromycota; class Glomeromycetes; order Diversisporales; family Gigasporaceae; genus Dentiscutata; species Dentiscutata erythropus. Next base: position 34,142 of record CAJVPY010000086.1, on the reverse strand, counting down.
ATTTTCTGGGAAAATAAATCGTACAGTAACTTTGATACAATACTGCTATAGGTGCTAGTTTGCTAATTAGTAATACTGAAAATAAATGTTACTGCTAAGTTGCTAAATAATTAGTAAATTTCCATACAAAAAAAAATAATAATACTTATTTGTTTTCTGATTTTTGTATACAGTATGAATCAAAGTAGGTATTTATTTCAATTAAAATTTTACATAATATAGTAAATTTGAGAGTAATTTATTCTTTAATTGCGGCGCAGTAGATGACTACATAAAATTTTTAGCCACTCTAATTTCGTCTAATGGAAAACGATATTTGTATTCGTCCAATGGGAAGTTGGGGAGAAATTAGTAAATCCAAAAATTTTTTGATATTTCGTTTGACCGGTATATAAAATTGAAATGATATTAATATACTAATACTGCATACAATTACAATTTTTTTTTTTTACTAATTTCATATCAATATACACTTTTCATATCAATATACACTATATTTCACTCAATTAACTTAGAAAAAAATAAAAACTCTTAGTGTGTAGTATTATTTCATTTATGCTTTTAGTAATTGCAGTTTAATTAGTGCGTTAAGGATTATATGTATTTAAAATTAGATCAAGAAATATTATAACATTAATGACATACTTTTAAGTTATAGAAGAAATCATAGTGGATAATTTTAAAACCTTAATTATTCTCATAATCACCCATTCAATTTTTTTTAAAAAAATGATATAATACAAACTTTTAGAACACATTAATTTATTTTTTATATCATTATATCAAAGTCGAGTTGAAAGTTACTTTAAAACCAATTATTTAACTTTAAATCTAACCTAACAAACAAAGAAAATTCATATCATAACTACGTAATATCTAATGCTAATGAACTATTTTCACAGTTCAATTGAACCAACTGATAAATAAAAAAAAAAATTCTTTTTTGTTACATAAAAAAATTTGAACCAAGATTTTTATATACAAAATCTCAAAACCATATAAAACCATAAAATAGAAGCCAATGGTACGTTTTATATAAATATCTTAAAAGCCTAGCATATACATATACATTTATATCATACGATTAATATAAATTAATAATTAATTCCAAGTTTTGAACACATAGATATAGCATCTTGTTGATTTTGTCTGGTAGATATTTTGATGCCAATTGCCGATCTTTTGTTACGCCTTTTCCTACCCAAAGAGCACATCCAACGTTGTACATGGCAATAGAATTACCATTATCAGCCGCCAAGGTTAAATATTTTATGGACTCATTCCAATCTGTTTGCACACCTTTACCTTGCCACAAGCAAAGCCCATATTGAAGTTGGGCCTCAACATTACCGTGATCTGCAGCTTCTTTATACAATTTCGCTGCTATTTTAAGATTCTCTTCACAACTGACTCTACGTTTTTCGGGTTCATCTTCCATTCTATCATAGTCACAATCATTGTCATAATCAAATAGATCAAAACAATCGATCAGTTCGAAATTATCATTACTGTTCATGTCACATTTTTTATAAAGATAATCGAAATTGGAGGACGGAAACTCAGATTATAACTTAAGGCTTTAAATAAATCACAAATATTAGCCTAATTTAACATAACCATTATAATGAATAAATTTTTACATAAAACTGTGACTACACCTTCATTAGCGATATCTTGCCAAACTTTAGGTACATTTTTGGAGAATGGTTCACGATAATTGTCCTTAACGACGCGATTCAAAATAGTTGGAAAGTCTAGTTTCTCTCTGGTATACGGTATTTCTTCCTCGGCAATCTCCCATAAAAGAGCCCCCAAGCTAAAATATTAATCAGTTATGATTGGCAAATATTATAAATAATCATATAATCATATGAAATTGAAAAGATTTTTATGTACCTATAAATTTCGCACTTGGTATTATATCGTTATTTCTCACCATGTTCCAATTTCTCTGGTGCCATATATCTTACTTTTTCAAAAAAATCGAGTTGAATACGTCCGTCACATGATGCATAATTTGATTTAAAAACAATGTTAGCAATCTTGGCCTTATGATTTCTGTCAATAAGTATGTTTTTTCCTCTAATATCATTATGTAAAATCTAGATGGAATATGGAAATGATTACTATCGAAATAAAATAAGAATCAATGTTTAATAAGAAGTTAACATACGTTGACAGCATTTAAATAAGCCATTCCTCTACAGATATCAATAGCAATTTCAAATTTTTTATTCCAATCCAATTTGTATTTCAAGTAATATTCTTGTAAATTACCATTCTCCATCCATTCAGTGACCAAATAATATTTAGATAAGTCATTACTTTTAGCCACACCATAAAATTTGGTAATATGATCCGAATTTAACCTTTTCAGAATAGTAATTTCTTGATAAAACTCTTGTACTAATAAAAATTATACCGACATTTAAATGCTAAGTTCGTGAGTATATGAGGATTGCTATATTAACCATGTTTTGGCAGTTCTGAGTACTACAAATTTACAACCATTTTATTCATTATTAAGGCGGTAAATATAGAAATGTACTATGTAAATAATTATGACTTATGAAAATCTAACATATTCAATATGCTATTTAGACGGTTTGTGCAAAAAATCTTTAATTGATTAAGAGCGGTACTATTACTATGTTAATGTAATAATGATTTTTGATTTTTGAGGAAAACTTACTATGATTTTTATGAGATTGTGGAAACTGGCATTAGTACAATTTCTTTTTTTTTTTTTGCTATATAAATCTCCTTTGTTTCTAATTTTTAGACAGATTGTATGCAATTTTGAAAGAAATTTTATATAGTCACAAATAGCATGAGAATTATCCATTTGGTTTTGAGATTTTACTGATATTAAATAATTAACCCACAAAAAACTTATCTACATACTCAGAAGTCTGCATGGTAAAAAAATTCCTTTACTTTGCGCTAATGCCAGACTTCACCATATTGTAAAGCATAATAAAATTTTCTCTAAATTCTATGGTAATAGTGCCGTTATTAAATAGTTTACCAACTAAATTCAACGAATTAAGTCTATTTATCTGTTTATTAAGATTGTGAGTATATTTGTACAAAATTAGCTACCGGTAGGATAAAATAGATTATTCTAATTGATAATTATTTAGATTGTGAGTATACATATATAATATAAATTAGGATCATGGAATATCTTACTAATGATTTATTATCAGGGAGTACGTATATAATAATTAATTCATGGACCTTAAAAACTTTATTATTAAATATGTAATATTTCGATTCATTTATATAACAGTTCGTAAGTATGAAGTTCAAAATATGTTTAAATTCAACAGATAACTACTATTATAAATATATTTGTCTTTTTTTGCTATATAGGCGGTATATATAGTTTAATGATTATTGCATAATGGCTTAATATTATACAATCATTATTAACTCTTTGTATAAATTATAGCAAGTGAGTTAAAAAATAATATAATACTGTATATTAATGCAAATGGTTATAAGGATTTGTCGTTAACATTATTTAATTAAAAGACAGTGAGTATAAGATCATTTATTCAAGGATTACTATTATACGACTAACTATTATTTAAATGAATAGGGAGTGAGTATAAAATCATCACTGTAGTGCCCTATTATCCATGATGTAAAAATGTAAAGAAAACTTATAAATCTCAAGGTATAGATGTCTATATCATAAAAGAGAAAAAATTGATACTTTCATTTATAAACGGTATAATTTTAAAAAAGTCCGCATTTTATTAATAAAGATCCCGTATATTTTGTATTAAAGCTGGTCTTCCAATCGGTGCACTATGGTATACTCAAATTCAACAGATAAGGCTTACATTTCGAACTAAATCCTAATTATCAGTTTTAATTAGACGGTAAGCATTTAAAATTCTAGATTATGATTATTCTATTTAATCTACGTATCTCAAATTACGTTCATATACGATATCTAGGCTGTGAGTAGGCAGATTTGTATGTTATGTAATATTGAGCAATTCATCTCAAAAAAGCTTGTGTATCTGATATTTAGACTGTGAGTATATTTATGGTATGTCTTATTTAAATACAAATATTTCTCGAATTATTTAAATTATTAGAGAGTGAGTATTATAATTATTATTGGCATGTCAATTAAATTCGATAAATCATTGAATTAATCGGATTATTAAATAGAATTTTACTAACTATAACCGGCGGTGACCATCACCGGGGTGCTTATATCTCAAAAACGTACTAAGTAAACAGGATCGGGTACTCTAAGTAAAAATGTTCAGGACCCCTGAAAACCTTATAGGAACTGAAATTGGGACCTTATGTTAGCTCTATATTATTTTATATAAAAAATAATAATTCTTAATACCCTAACCCTAATCCTAAAAATAAATAGGTGCGGTGATGATCACCGCCGGTGATTCTAAGTAAAAATCTATTAAATAATCATTTAATAATATAGTTCGTAAGTATGAAGATTATTTATTTAATTTTAAATTTATATAAATATTCAACAAATGTTTCAAAATATTAGCTCGTAAGTGTGATATATTTAACATGTGATTATTGCGATTCCTATCAAACTTAAGTCATTTAAATTGTTAGAGAGTAAGTGCAAATAACTTTTACTATGAATTTGATGAGTCATAATTTTTACCATTAAACAATTCAATTAATTGCTAGAGAGTGGGTATAAAAGGCATTTATTTCTATATCTAAATTCAGAATATAATAATTTACAAAATTTTAAATTATCAGAGAGTGAGTATAACGGTCATTTATTAGGATATATATAGAGTTGTATTAGATTATCTTAAACAATATCTTTTGTGTTTTTTTAGTAGGTAATATTCGTATTAGATGTACGCTCATCAAACAGCTAAAATTTACTTTAATCATTCCAAATAATATTTTTTATCGTTATTTAGACTGTGAGTATTGGCAGTTTTAGATCAATGATTCTTAAGATTCGTCTAAAAAATCACTTATTTAAATTGCAGAGAGTGAGTATAAAGATTACATATTAACACATTAAGTTAATAATAACTATATAAGCAATGTATCGAACATTAATTTATCAGGGAGTAAGTATAATGATAAAAATGTTGTTGCGACTGAAGCTGAGATTGGCAGGAGCTGAAGTTTAAGATTTCTTTTTAAAAGTATAGGCCTTATTAAATATGTTCATATTGAGCATATTTATTACTATTATTAACAAACCTATCTTTTAAATCTGTAAATACAACTCACTCTCATTATAGCGAAGTCATCAGGTGAGAAAAATATCCACTATAGCTTATATCGAGAGAATACTATCTGTACTTAATATATCTAGTTGAAGTTTGAAAATTCCGTAATTCAAAAACTCTTCACTATATTGAGAGTGAGCAGTATCTAAAGAAAAAAGCTGGAAAAAAAACGCGTCTTAAAATTTAAAATGATCCAATTCTTAGCTTTGCAGCCGTGTTATTGATAACTATAAATTTCTATATTTGTATAGTTTACGTCATCATTGTTTTTATTTTTAAATTCAGAGAAAACTAATGACATTAACTATACGAATGAGAAAATAGTATAATTATCAATAACTGCGAGATGTTAGGACTATAAATAATCTCAAATAACTAATTTATATATACCACTAGACGGTAAGATTTATGATAATATATAATAATTAAGCTCACCAGATATTAATCCATTCTCGAACTATTAAGAATGTAAGTATAATTACGTATTAAATTATTTAAATTCGGAAACATAAAGGGCTGGTATTAAAATATCTTTTTTAAAATTCCAGTGAGCAAGTATAATAATTAATTTGTTTGGCATATTATGAGAACAAAATACTCTCCTCTAAATTATATTTACATTATTTAGAAGGTGGGTGTAATGATTATTTACTAATGAATTTGTACTCGAATAATAGTAAAGAACCTTTTTTAAACCCATAATATCTAGACTGTGAGTATAAACTTTATGCTGTGAATCAGCACAAACCGCAATAATATATATTTAGAATTAACTAATAATGATTCTCTTATATCATTTTTAGACTGTGAGTATTTAAAAATTTACTATCATATTAAAAATCATTGTCGCTGCTGAAGCTGGAAATTAGTGACCTTGTAATAGTTATTTCCTGGGCAGTTGGGTATAAGCGGGGCTGAAAGTCCCGCTTATCACATAGTGCCCAGGACATAACTGATTTATGCCCTGCGATCTTGATATAGTGACCAGGGTATAATAAAAACATAAACCCTACCATAATCCAATTATACTCTTTTATTATTAAACCTAACATTAAACCCTAGCCTAAACCTAAAAAAAAAAACCTAACAAAAGGCTCAAAAAATTTTTAAAAATTTCATATTAAAATAATTAAAATTTCCAGCTTCAGCCGCGACAATTATTTTTATTATCAAAAATTTAAGTATACGATCGCTTATTTTAAACATTTAAATTGCCAGAGAGTGAGTATGAGAATCGTTTATTTATATATTTAAGTTTACCTATCATTATAGTTTTGTTAAAATCATTATATAAATTACTAGAACTAATGAGTAAGTATGGGGCCATTTTATCAATTTACTTATTTGCGCCGGTAATACAAACCAAAAAAGGAAATCGCATTTGTAAATAAACTAAGAAAGTTTAGGAGAACGTTAGGGTTAGCGTTAGGGTTAGTGTTAGGGTTGTGAGCTTTTAGTGATAATTTGAGTTTTTATATGTAAAATTTCATTCCCGATATTTTTTATTAGTCCATAAAGGTCGATTTAAACACTAGTTTTTGAGTATTTTCTCTTTTTCGTTGTTTTTCTTCGCTTTGCTCACGTGTCGGGCTGATCCGGAATCATCACATTTTACGTTTTACGATTGGCCATTTCCTTTTTAGAGGTTTGTATTACCGGCACAAATTTTATTACATAATATATACTAACAAATGTATTATTAATCAATTTATTATTATTTTTTTAGTAAGTACAAATAACCTTTTTAGCTAATCATCATAAGACTTAACCATTAAGCAATCACTCAAATTACTAGAGAGTTAGTACAAATTGTCAATTTATTAATGTGTTAAATTTAATTGATTACCATTAAATAATTTCTTAAATATTTAATCTGTTTAGACCGTGAGTATAAACCTTAATAATAGTTAATAACATTTTATTCAAATTACAAACATATCCTAATATGATTTAAATATTTTATATGAATTCCAGTTCGTGAGTTTAAAAAAATTATATCATTAATATAATGAAATTCGACAGACTATAAGATATATTATTAATTATTCTCAACTTTAATTATCAGCTCGTGAGCATACTACTGTATGCTTAGTTTAACATACTATAATGATTCATCTAAAACTTTTTTTTTATATATTATTTAAATTATATTATTTAAATTACCAGGGAGTGAGTATGAAAGTAATTCTTAATACATAAAGTTTGCAGACCTTTAGAATTTACCTTTACAAATTATTTAAACACAGGAGGTGACTATAGAGAGCATTAATATATTGGAATTTCAGCCAGTTAGTTGTGCCTGAAGTAGCTCCCTATCTGGAGTTGCCACTTCAGTAACACCTGCTTAAATTCTTAACGTTAATGCTAATGATATCCAAGAGTGATTCGTCATCCTTCATTGGCCGAATGACAAATTGACGAATAACGAAACCGATGACAATTGATGAAGCATATGAATATTATTTCTTTTACAATATAAACAAATCAGTCTATATAACGTTAATTTTTTCCTGGAAGTATCCGATTGGCTGATGGAGAAACCAATAAAAAAAAACTTCATTATAATAATATTTGAAAATATTTTAAGGTTTCAGTATATTCAGTTATCATAATAAAGGAGCTTGTTGAAAGAAAGTCCTTCATTTTATTAATGAAATTGATTTGCAAGCTTCAGCAATCGTCAGAGCATAGTTTGTAGTAGAATTCAAAAAAAAGGGAACGTTAACAATGGAAATGATCAGAAATTATTGTTAACTCCCCCTTTTTTAATTCTACCACCAACTATACCGTCAGAGGTTTCGTCAGGCAAGTGATGTGACTAAACGAAACGTTTCGTCATTTCAAATAGGTTCGTCAAGTATCGATAGCCAATACATATAAGAATATCTAATTCAGGGCTTAATTGGCGAGGCGCTATTCCAGATGCCTGAGGTAGCTACTCCAGATAGGGTTACTTCAAATACAACATGTATATACAGACCAGGTTTGTTCAGACAATCTACGGATAGTACAGTACTTAGAGGCAATGGAAATTAACACGATTGATTAGTTAGCAGTTATGGTGAATGGATTTTAATAATGCCACATAATTTTGCACTGTCTCTACATACTGTTCGTAGATTTTGCGAATATTGTGATTAATCCTCTGTAACAGATTAGCAGATTGCTTTCAAGTTGATTAATTGAATAATTCTGGCCAATGAATGTTCATAATTTTCAGATTCCAACATCAGTTGAGTAGGGTGTGTGGCGCGGCGGTCACGGGCATACCACCATGGCATGCCTTAAAAGAAAACAGATATAAGGCATGCCACATATATATAATCAATATATACGTATGTCTATTTTTGAAAGATTTCGGAATAATGGATAGTTGACGAACATAAAATACGGGCAAGGTTGCCAGAAAATTTCAGGATTGTGAATCGTCTGGGGGTTTTGGATGGGTTAATATGATGGCGTGCCATTGGCATGCCAGGGTGGCATCCTGACATGAAATTTGTCAAGTGGCATGCCTTATGACATGCCAGCTTTTTTTCCATGCCACACTCCCTACAGCTGAGACAATTGGTGGATCATCAAGAATTGTCTTAAGTTTTCGTTCCTCACTTACATTCGTCTACATTATTTAGACTGTTAGTATAAAAATCATCATTAATTTACATAAATTAATAGCTATCATTAAACCTATCATTAACTATCAATACCGTCTAAATACTACCAGTTCGTGAGTATAAAGATATTATCTTTATGTTGCTGAAGTCCTAATTAGCAATTTTTTTGATTTTTAAATGCACAAACTCGATATGGAGACAAAGTTTTTATAATTCTACTGAAAATTTTGAACTATCATAAAAAAATTGTCTTTATTGAGTTGATGCGTTAATATACTAAAGATTGTACCCGTAGAAAAAATCGTTACCGGGTAAACTATATATTTCTAATAGAGACTCTATCTGGGTACAATGTTTAATTGAACAATTGTTAAGGCTTTCAGCACCAAGCTTACATTAACATTGCAGGCAAAATCGAAACTTAGAACGAAATATTTGAGAATTTAAAAAGGATTTTGCACGCAACACTAATATACATTCTAATTTTGATTATAACTAACTCTTAAATCTAATAGACGGTGAGTTTAATGTTCATATTAATTACTTATGCAAGTTCAGAAGTTTAATATTCGTCTGAAATTACTAATAACAATATTTAAATGATACTAAGATATCCATTTTATGGAAAATGCGCATATTGTGGCCAGTATAACACTTCTCCGGCTTGGTGCCTTACATGTGATCCAGATATAGCAATCCAGGGATGGAAAATTAAAAACAAAAACGTTGAAGACTGCATAAAAGAATTTCAACTCAAAGCTCTAACATATACGGTGATGATTGATTGGATTCCATTTAGCAAACTGGATAATATTAAAGAAATTGGTAAAGGTGGATTTGGTTCAGTATTTTCTGCAACTTGGTCGACAGGAATTCGTAGAATTAAAGGGAGTTATGGAAATTATGTGCGTTCACGTGAAGAATCAAGTGTAGTTGCACTTAAAACTCTTTCTGGTTCAAACTTTTTGAATGAGGTAAGATAAAAGTGAATATATATTCAGATACATATTACACGCAGTGTTGGGCTGGACAATTGGACATGGACATTGAACCACACTTGTCCAGTCCAGTCCAATCCATTGGACCAAAAAGTATTGGACAATAATATATTAATCAACATATAATCATTATTGGACATATTGGACTGGACATATGTCCAAGTCCAATGCCCAGTCCAGTCCAATAGCATAAAAATAGTTGGACATATGTCCAGTGCCAACACTGATTACACATATATAGTTGCTTATTTAAATTTTACGCATTTATGCAAATTCATGAAGTTCAAAACCCACAAAGAATGTAGGTTCATGGGGTGTGGACTTAAAGTATTTGGAATAACTCAGAATACAGAAACTTGTGAATATTTCATGGTATTTCAATACGCCAATAGCGGAAATTTTCGTAAATTTTTGGCAGAAAATTTTGCAAAACTTACATGGAAAAACAAAATACAGCAACTTCTATTTATGTCATATGATTTATTCATAATACATAAGGCGGGCTACATTCATACTGACTTTCACAGTGGTAATATTTTACAAAATTCATCTGACAATGAAAGGATACAATCTTATATTGCGGATCTTGGATTATCCAAAAATAAAGGTGAGGATGTTTCGGATTATATTTATGGTGTTATGCCGTATATTGCCCCAGAAGTTTTAGAAAATAAAAATATAACCTTAGCTGCGGACATTTATAGCTTTGGCATTATTATGGTAGAATTTTCGAACGGAGAAAGACCTTTTGATGGACATAAATTCAATACTGATCTTGCATTAAAAATTATAAAGGGTTCACGGCCAGAGTGCGCTGTTGGAACTCCAAAATGCTATATTGAATTGGCCAAACAATGTATGGATTCAGATCCACAAAAACGACCTACTGCTAAAGATATTTGTTCAAAATTCAATCAGTGGTATAAAATTTTAAAGTCCGAAGATGCAAATAATATTAAAGATGAATTCTTTGCTGCTGATAAAACAATCAAAACTTTACCGAAGATCTTACCAAAACATCCGGATTTCATGTATGTTAGTAAAAAAATTAACACAAGAGAAATTACAAATGCTCTATTGGGCACTTCTCAAAACATCCCATCAAGATATTCAAATTCTTTACATATGAAAACAATTATCAATCCGGAAGAATTGAAAAATGACAACATTCCATCAAGATATTCAAATTCTTTACATATTATCAATCCGGATGAATTGAAAAATGATAATATCCCATCAAGATATTCAGACTCTTTACATATGAACACAATTATCAATCCGGAAGAATTGAAAAATGATTAATAGGTACGTATCATTTTTGTGCGTAGTTATTACTGTAATAAAAGAATATATAAATAATATCACCTTTTTTTATTTAGATTCTTGAAAACCTCAAAATTTTATGAAAATATAAAATATTCATTTGTTCGCTTATATATTGTTATAATATTTTCTTTTACTCACTATTATTCTTTTCATCACTGCGACTTTTATAATTGGACCTAAATTAAGAACCCCGAATTATTATTTGATTTTCGTGATTATTATGTATCTACCACATGACGCATCTATCAAAATGATCCCTAAATCTAATAAAACCAATATAATTATTGCGTCAAACCAATCTGCTCACCTCAAAACCAATCTCTATTTCTTTAAAGTTGATCTGTTTTATGTATTTATTTATTTATTAAATATTTCAACTCATATTAACACATCCGTCAAATATGCGTCATAATTTTTAGGGGAATATAAAAAGTCGCCGTAATCATGATTTCGCACTATTTCATTTTTTTATTCCAATATTAATGAAAAAAGGATTTCTCTTTCAAGCCTGTAGTATTAAGAACTGGTATTGATTTAAAATAGTTACCCGTTAGATATTCAGTTATATTGGATAGTATACATTATTTGCAGATAATCAGATATCCATTTAACTTTTTGATACTTCAACTAATAATCATAGTATTATTAATAAATGCATTATATAACCTATGTAATATGGGTTTTGGATTTTTTTTACAACTTATTTATCGTTTGAAATTTTTATTATTATTTGAATGATAGTATCGCTACTACATACTCAATGGACCAACCAATCAAAGGAAAAAGAGAAAATTTATGATATTTGCTCACTCACTGTGCGTTAGGGTGTTCAATAAACTAATTAATCAAAACATAGTTAGGGTCATTAAGTTCGGATTTTTTAAAGGGTTATTTCACATATAAATTTATATATGAATTTGTACTAATTTAGGTACATTTTTCTACACAACTAACAGACAAAATTGTACCATATTTTTTTTTAAACTGAAGTTCTAGACTAGCTCTACACTGTAACAGAACCAGTTTTTATAACCTATGTTAATTATTAATAAAAATTAATCCAAAATTTTAGTCTAGAACTACAGTTTTAAAAACATATACAATTTTGTTTGTTGGTTGTGTAGAAAAATGTACCTAAATTTATAAGTTAAATAACCCTTTAAAAAATCCGAAATTAATGATCATCATATATGACCCTAACTAAGGTTTGATAACACCATAGCAGGTAAGACAAAGCATGTGAGAATCAAAAGGTGGTGTCAAGAGAAGGGATACGGCGTAAGAAGATCAAAGACAAATAAGATTAATATACAACAATGGCATGAATGAAGAACTAAATAACGAAAGGCACCATAGTGGATAAGTAAACGGAGAAGACAAAAAGCCACTTACACAAGCGCTTGAACTCCTCCAAAAATGAAGGCACGTGATTCTATCATTTATTCCACTTAAAAAATCTGACCGATCGGCCGAGGATTTTGAATCCATGTAATGCAAAACGAAAATTCAACTTTGCGTGGCCTAATCTTTACTCGATCATGATTTTACCTTGGTTTTATTTCTGAAGCCTGGCCCTAATTCCAATCTAATCCTAATCTTGTGTCTTAAATTCAGTTCAATTTCTGGTTTGATAACGACCCGTGATGAACTTGCTCATGTACATGTGATCCAGTTATTTCTGCATAAAGATCGATAATACATTGGTTATATAACCAACTCTGAGAATGACATTTTGATCTTATTATCATCAAAATAATGAAATTTATTCTCCAAATTCGGAATGAACATTGATTACGTGGCAGATTTTATGTAACGGTCTGAAATTCTCGCAAATTTTTGTCATAAATCGTTCCAATATTAAATGGTTTACTATCAGAAGATCTTTCTTTGTCTTGTATGAATTTTCGACCTATTAAAACTTCCTGTATAATATAAGATTCTATAGATTTTAATTCTTTTTTTTAAAAATTCAAAAAAACTCCTGCATTCATTCTTCTCGATTCTTTTTCTTTATTACTGCAATATCGACTTTTCCTTGAACAAAATCCATGCCAGCAACTTTCTATAAATATTAAATTTTGCAATTATCTTTATTAACTCCTCTTTCAATTCACTATATATTCCGTCAACATCACTCTTATCAACTGTTAATTAAACCCTTCTGACAATTCTAAAATCGGCGAGTCAGTCTATTGAGAGAAAGAGAAAGTAACTCCGTGTTACCAACAATTGGGTTGTGTTTAGTCGAAAAAGTCGTGTTAGATTTGGCTGAGTGGTTAGTCAAAGTTTTGTGATGGTTTTAGGAAAGTAATAATAAACTTAGCGAATGTATGGGTTTATTATGTATTATATTAAAGATAGAATTGTATGTTTTTAATAAAGACATTTTTAAGATTATAAGAATGTATTAATAAAGCAAAGGCGAGAGTTGTTCTTCCTGAAGGGCCAAAATGGCCTTTGTTTATAATAATGAATTCAACTATTTACATTTGCAAGAATTATCTATATTACTATAATCCCCAAATTTGACTTATAACCAAGAGCACCAGCATTATCAGAACTCTCTATATTACCGAAATTATCATAATTGCCATTATTCACGTTCTGACTTTTCTGGATTACTGCCAGATTGGGCTTTTCTGGATTTTCTCGGTAAGTCCGGATTTGGAAATACTGAGGTCAGGAGGGCACGTGCCTGCTTCAGGTCACGTCTTCGGACTCACAATTGGGATGTGTTGGTTAAAAAAGGTCTGTTATAAAAGTCTTGTGAATGTAAAAGTTAAACCGATATTGCCACGGGTTAAAGCTTAAATACGTGCCCTTGATGTGATTTGGTGGTACTAAAAGTCCAAATGACTCGAGCGACAAGAATATTGTGAGGCTCCTAGGTGGCGGATGATACAGATCAATCCCGGTGGTTAGTTACTCCCAACATGCGATAAACTAGATTGAGAGTAATCATTATAGTAAATATTTGGTACAGCCATTGTGAGAAATATTTTGAGCAACAAACCGAAGACTGATTGCCAAGAAGATAAGGCTGGGATTAAAGATAGCGCAGTAGCTCTTAGTGAAGTAAAATGTATTTAAGGCCTGAGTTTCTGATTTAGTAAAGTTTCCTCCGACAATGTCTCAGACTACGATCCAGAGAACCTTGATGTTTTAGTTGTGGGTTATATAATAAGAATCGGATTCTCACATGTGTTGTATTTGAATTTTATGTATTGTACAGTTATTGGTTTTATTCTTTATTATCGTTGTATTATTTATTTCTTTTATTATTATCATCTTGCATTTCTTATTTTATTGTTATATAATAAACCCCTCCCGATAAGTAAAGTTGATCTATTAAGTGATAACCCCGATCCTGCTTAAGTGTTTTGTGACATCATATCACGTGTACAAGAGTTATAAATCCTGAATCAAGTGAAGCATCAGAGTTAAATTTGATTAACATCCTCCCAACCAATGGCCACAAGAAATTCAATACATGTTTAGCTAAAATTTTTGAGATACATTTTTAGATTTTAAGGGGCCCCATATTCGTTTGATACTACACCAGCTTTGCTTTTGAATAGGAAAATCATACGTACGTACGTACTGTACGTGCGTACGTGCATGATTGGGGTGTACAACATCAGCCTAATTACAAACATAGTGCAGGTCATATAATGATGCTCACACGATAATTTAATAGTAAAAACATAAAAAGCTCAAGCTGCAATAACTCTTGAACCAGCAAACCCACGCAGTTATAATTATATTTGTCGGGTTCATTATAATATGCTCTTTAATGTGATACTGTAACGCTCTTTTTTTTTATTTTTATTGTCTGGAGCGTAGCGGGATAATAATATAATACCAAAATTCTCGTTTTTGATTAATTATTAATAAAAACATCAAAAATGTAACTTTGAATTTTTGTGCATATTGTGACACAATGTACAATAGCTACGTTTTTGATATTTTTTTTAACAATAAACCGAGAATTTTGGTACTATATTATTCCTCCACTACGCTCAAGACAATAAAGGTAAAATAAAAAAAGAACGTTGTCACATTAAAGAGCATGTTATAATGAACCCGGCAAATATAATCTTATTTGTGTGGGTTTACTGGTTCAAGAGTTATTGCAGCTTGAGCTTTCTTCGTTGATCTGCAGTTCAATATAAAAAATCTTGATTAGTTATCATCATTATATGACCTGCACTACTGCACTATATTTGTAAGATGTAGATTAATTTGTACAACCCGAATGAGATGGTTCGTGATTTTTTACCTAATTTGGGTACGGGAGTTGGCACTTTTTCGAATTCTAAACCCAATTTGAAAACCAAACATGTGCTTATTTATTTTGCATATCCCAAACCTCAAGGACCAATCAACTATACAAAAAAACATGATGTAGGGAAATTATTTAAATAATTCTCCTGCATCAGACAATTTATTACTTTACGATACGCGCTCTTGCTAGCGATTCATAAATTAGGGTTACAACGCAGTTACGACAAAATTACCGAATCTAATTAAAACCTTTGGGAATCTACTAAATCCTAGGTTTGGTTTACATCGCTAGTATATACGTATGTACTATTTTTTAAATTAATATCAGGTATAATACTACATAATACCGTGTAATTTGGTTCGAAATATTTCGGATGCCTTTTTATGGAAACATTCGGAGGCAATTTAAATTGGCTAAACCATTTTACTATTGGCATTATAATTTCAAGTTTAGGTGTAACGTAACACAATTAAATCTTTAACAATCGCAATTACTGAATTAACGTCGGAAAAACTTTTCATTTCATTATGGATTCAACACCAAAAGAATTATTAATTAACGATTATTCAAAATTTTTTGAAGAGCGTGAAGAAACTGCTGATGTTGAAATCACAACATCAAACACCGAAAAAAAAATTTCAGCACATTCTTTAATCCTTGGTATTAGATCTGATTACTTTAAAAAGAGTCTTTCTGAAATATGGGCGAAAAAGAATAATTATGGAAAGTTTGAATTAGTATTTCCTGATATTGAATACGAAATCATGATTATTTTATTGAAGCATCTTTATTGTGCAGAGATTTACGATTCGGATGATTTTTACACACTTTCAAAAGTCCTAATCGCATCTGATAAATTCAATATTGTTAACCTTTCCGACCTCATCCAAAATATGATTTCTGAAAAAATTTTGATTTTCATCAATAATAATTTGTTCGATCTTTTCGAATTCATTATGAAATATCACCAAATATTTACTCTCATAGATAAGGTATTCATGGACGAAATCGCAAAAGACCCGAATCTTCTATTCTCATCTAAAAATTTTGTAAAATTAGATGAAAATATGCTGGAAAAAATCTTGTTATGCGATAACCTAATGATTTCGGAATTTAAGATTTGTGAACATTTAATCAAATGGGGCGATGTGGAAAATAATAGTATCAAGTTTGATTCACTATTTCATTTAATTCGCTTTCATCAGATGAAAAAAGAAGAATTCTTTGAAATTAAAAAAAAATATAGGACCAAAGTCACATTTCCTGATGATTTATTAGACGATATTATTGGATTCTTTATGTGTAATTATCCACAAAATATTAAAAAATCACCGTTTAGGTTAGGAAACTATCAAAGATCTCAAATCATAAAAAATCATGAAGATTTCTTGGAAATTTCATCCTGGATTGATAATGATAGAGGAAAGAATTCATTTAGATTTGATCTTATATTCGACAATAAATTTTTTGGCAGTAGTTTTAACGCAATTCCGTTCCATACTATATGTGATGGAACATTTTCTACTATCATTTTCTTTGATCTAATCGGAACGACTGTTGGTGGATATAACCCTCTCGGTTGGTTTAATGATAACAAATATCGACTAAGTAATAGTAGTTTTCTTTTTGCCTATAATGATGATAATTTAAAAAATACAACAATATCCCGTGTTATAGAAAATGTGAAAGCAATTGGAGGAAGTAAAAATGACGGTCCTTGGTTTGGTGAAGGTCCAGATCTTGTTGTCCGACATAATGCAAACCAAATTGAAATGAAATCTAAAACATACAACAAACTGCTTGATTTGAAAGGAAAATATTTATTTCGTAATATAGAAATTTTTAAAGTAACTAGAATATATGAAACATAAAGATATTTTTTTTATTTATGATTATATGTTTGTACGTGGGGGTTTTTTTTTTAAATAATAATTTTATCAATAATAATCTATCACTATACGATCTTTTTAAATTCATCATGGATTAAGACTTGTGAATAATGCATTCATGAACGAAATTGTAAAGAATTCAAATCTTTAATTTAAAATAAATATCAAATACCGTATACTTCCGAAATTAAGCACCCTTTTTTTGTTATATGGGTGCTTATTTTCGGGTTATAATGTGATTGATACAAACTGGTTTTAACCAGTTTTTATCCTAGCAACTATTTAAAGGGGTGCTTAATTTCGGGTGAATATAGAATGTGGGGTGCTTATTTTCGGGGGGGTGCTTAATTTCGGAAGTATACGGTAAAAAAAATACTACTATGTGACTATCTCATTATTTCGGAGTTTAAATTTTGTATTTATTATTAGAATGAAATTCAAGCTCGAATCATTATCCAACTTATTAGATACCATCGAATGAAAAAGGGTCTTTGCGCATAATTCGAAACTAAATTATCGACTCCGAATGATTCGTTATATGATACTATCTGAATTTTCGTGAATAATCATCCTCAAACCATGCGTAGATTTCCGTTTAGATTAGAAAATTATGACACGAGAATCATTAAGAATTGGGATTTCCTGATTGTTTTTAAGTAGTTTGATGAAAATATAAAAGTTCTTACGTGTAGGTTTGGTTTAATATACAACTGCAATAAATTTAATCTTGCTATATTCCATAAAACGTGCAATGACGTTGAAATTACAACTGTTTTCTTGTATTTAAAAGAATGGATAGCTAGGGCATTGGTTTGATCAGATATCGGATATTTTTTGAATTTGTCATAATTCTGGTCAAATTTTCAGATTATTTTACCCTTTTAATGAGTTTTATACCGATACAGTATAATAGAAATTGCCTCATTCAGCTAACTAATAATTTAATCAATGATATTTATATGGCTTTTACTCACATTGCTCGGCCTCATTACAAATCTGGACCTTTTGCTTTTACATCATAAATATCGTTTCACTTAAATCCAACCTATACTATTTATATAGTATCATTTTGTTTCTACTGTATCGCTTCGCTCAGCCTCATACTTTTTTCACCTTACTAAATTTAGAGATGATTATACAGTAAATTCTTTCGTTGAGATTATTGTCTTTGACTAGAAATCTAGAAATTGCACATTTGAGCAGTTAACTAGGGATGTGTTCGGTCTGGCTATCGGCTGGCTTTTATCTTATATCCGGCTGAGCCGCGGCTATAGCTGATCAAATCTTATTAAGTGACAAAATGACATGAAGTCATATTAGTGGATCTATATTATCTGATAAATAGAGGAACCCTTTATTCATAATTCTGGTCAAATTTGCAGATCATTTGGCCAGATCTAGAACAAACAATTTTAATTTTGGTCAAATGATCTGCACAATGCAGATTAAAAACAATCAAATTTGACCAGAATTAGATTGTTTTGAGAATGGGAATGTTGAGATTTTCTAGGAAGACATTTATATGATTGGTTAATTACCTGTGATTTCCCGTGATAATTAACCAATCAAATATTAGTACCACGATATTAAATAATGAAAAAAAACCTCGTATAACGAAGCTTGCAAACTAATAAACACACGCGAAAGAATTTAGATATGCGTAAAGTGGGCAAATAAGATATTTATTACTAATAAACCCAAACTATTAAAGAATCTACCATATAAGTTATAAATTAAAAACTATTAAAATTTTAAGACAAATTTAAATATTAAGCCAGGATCTTCTTGTTAAAGAGCTTTACCTATTCAAATTAAACAGAAATAAAAGCTTATTTGAATCTAACATAATAAAATAGGTTTGGACGAAAACATTTCTGGTCTACAGTATATTTGATATGGTCAAATAAACAGTAGGCATATTTTGTCTTCTAAGTAAAGTTTGTGAGGATGCTGATTATTTTTGCATAGTGAATATAGACGTTCTATCGAAGCGAAAAATGGCTTTTGTGATGATTTTTTATTAGTGAAACGTTGTGTTCCTGAAAAGTACTTTAAAGTGTATAAATCAGTTACCCGGGCAATTGATTTACATCAACCAATCAGAGGAATGTCCTCCAACAATGCCAGAGCACAGGATCATATTTTCCATACACGCTTTGCAAAATTTACGTTTATCACGAAATATTCGCCTTTATGGCCCTATAAAAAATATTCCTCGCGCAATTTTACTATACTATAGCTCTCAAGCCCAAACCCTAACATAAATAATTTTTTTTATAATGTCGGAAAATCGATCCTATGCCTTGTCAATTTCACCAAAGTGCTATCTTGTCAACCTAAGCATAATTGTTATTTTTATCACCCAGGACGTGAAAAATCTGTCACCAGCTACAATTTTAGCCGGTCAGCTAAGCCATTCGGTCGGCTAATATTGGCTACGGCTAATAGCCGGCTATAACCGGCTATAGCCATAGCCGTTCCCATCTCTACAGTTAACTAATAATTAAATAATATAATAATTAAATAATAATTAAATATAGCAGCTGATGTGACAATAGCATAATGCTACCAATTACAGATATTTATTTTAGTAAAAAAATCGAAAGTACATTTTTTAAGGTTTAAATTTACGTTCTCAATAGGATAACTCAGTATTCAGCGCACGAATATATTTTAAAATATAAATAGGAAATGCGCATAAGGCCATTCGAAGTTAATTCTACGGTTAACATCACTTTTAGAACTCTTGGGGAAGGGGGTAAACATATAAAAATGGGTCAATTTCGTTGGTTGACGTAAATCAAATAATTGGTGAGAGTTATCCAGCGTTTTGATTGGTTTTTAATTTTTGTGGGGATACTTCAGTGGGGATGTTAACCGAAGAATCAACTTCGAATGGCCAAACGACAACCTTTATGCATTGCCTTATTCAAACTTAACACCTTTTCATTTTACTGATAATAATTCACGTTAAATTGAAGAATCAAATCATGTTTCATAGTCACAGGGGCATAACCTAAATTTAGAAATGATCATAAATTCTTTTGCTGCGATCTTTCATTCGATCAGTAATTATCCATTCATTTGTCCGGTAAAAATTCGGCAAAAAGTAAAAAAAAGACTAAAAGAAGCTTTTTTATCACCTAACGCTAGATTTTTCATTTGAGGCGGAAGTAAAATTTCCTTTTCAAGAATTGCAAGGAAACTTTGATTGTAATCTGTACAAAAAATTACATGGTTTAACCTACAGTATATTCAGCCACTATTCAGCCTATATTCAAGAAAAAGCTGATTCAATCTAGTTCAGGCGTCTTAATAGGATAATATATCAGTATACGTAGTACCATACTGATCTGTTCACTTAAGCCATAGTAATATTGTCTATTGTAGTGGTAGTCTAAGTACTGAAGTATATATTATATTAAATTACAATTAATATCGTGAAAATTATATAATAGACAATATGTAATTTAAAAATACTTTCATTTATTTTCGCTTAATAATATTTGCATCACTTATTTTCTCTACAAATGAGAATATGAAGAAATGAGTAGGTTAGTGATGAGAATTTTTTAATTTTTTATTTTATGCTTAAAATCATGTAACATCATTAGATCTTAACTAATAAATAAAATTTTATAATATTAAAAACTTATATTACTTATTGTTAAAAAACCCATCACTAAATATAGACAGTTCTTCGGCGACCTTGTCTGAATTACTGACAAAATAGACATCAAGCACCAAATGGATTACCGACTTTGAAAAAGCTGCTCCTATTAAGGCACATATCCGTATGTGCTGAAATAAAGGATGCTTTTTCCATTTATGCCAAAGTGTATGGCGTAAAATTCAGGATCATGGGTTAGTTACAAAATATTGCGATAATATTTTACTTCAGCCGCATGATTTTACGAACTTATAAATGAGAGAAATAAACTTCGGGCCACGATAGCCAACATTTATTTGCCTTGCCATTCTTACCATCAGATAAAATTCCTGATGCTTTTGATGCCGTAATGCTTATGAATTAACTAAATGGTTTGAAAAAAATTATATTAAGAAATGATATCGATAATTATAGCAATCTGTGGCATACATTTATATATCCACAACTGTGGTCAGTAGAGCTGGGTATTCCACGGACACAAAATTCCGTGGAAGCCTGGCATAATAGGTGGAATATTCGGATCAACATTTGATTTTCTCCATTTCATTATTTCTGCTTTTCTCAATATCTTTGTTATTTTGATTATTTTCGATATTTGTGTTATTTTGTAAATTGAAGAAATCGAAAAGCGATTTTATTCTGTAAATGAAATTATATAAGATATTCAGGCTCACCTTCAATAAAGAATAACTTAGATAAAGTTCAACTCGATTAGAGTTTAATAAATCTTCGTTCACTAATTCTCTTCCGATAAATGAAATTATTGTAGAATTAGTCAATCCATGACCCAAATTAGCTTCGTGAGTAACTTAGAGTTCTAATCTAACACCCTAATTACCCAACAAAAGCTAACTACTCCTATTAGAGTTTAGGTTAGATAGTATTTAGTGTGTTGTTTTAGATTAGTTTTAGAATTGGATATCATATGAGATTCGAGAGCATTTACCACTTTTAAAGCACACACGTTATAAGTGCCAAATTCGTGTTTCCATTGTTTTTTTTTTATTTGCTCTCAGTTAAAAGTTACACCAGACTTACTCAGTCATCACTTTGGGTTAGTCTTGTTCTAGATGAGTTCATTCTCTGGAGTTTCTTTTTCAAAGTCTCAAGTTCGAATTTATATGAGCATAGAATTTCCTAATTGAATTATTGGAAAATTAGATGAAACAAAATCTGGTAAAATGATGTTTGTAAAATTATCAAGAAATATAAGATACTAAATTAATAAATTCAAGTTGATACTACATAAACTTTCTTTTTCGTTCTACCATTAAATATCTTAAAGGTCATTATAATAAATTTCATTTTATCCATCCAATGTTACTTTTATTTTGATAAATATTGCTAAAAAAATTCCTTATTAATAATTCTATAAGTTTATTCAAATTTCTTGAAGAAATAATATCTAATACATCTAATACAAACAACATTATTCAATTATATCAACATCATCAATATACTTTTTATCTATTTGGAAATTTTCATAGTCTTCTAATGAAAAATAAGATCTGTTATCCCGATCTACAGGCGCATTTCTAATTGGCTTTTCAAATGCTCTATGTTCACACCAACTTTTCCCATCAAGATTAAAACTAACAAGATCTAAAAATGATGGTCCACGACCCAAACTATTCTGAATTGCTTTGTTATTTGATTTTACACGACTTAAAATAGAATTCTGAATAGTACCATTTTTTAATGAAAAAATAAAACTTTCATTGCAATATAGATAACAATTACATTGTTCCCATCCAATAGGATTATACCCGCCAAGAATTTCATCAGTGTCTTTAACTTTACAAATTAAGACAACTTTCCTTTTCTTATTACATAAATTCCAAAATGCATTGAAATCAAAATTATTTCTACTTCCACGAATGAGTAATTTAAATTCATACGGATTATTTATTGTATAATATACAGTAGTTTTTTCATCAATCCATGAAGCAATTTCAGCTGCATGTTCTTCATAAATAATTGTTGAAAATGGTTCTGCCACTCTTGATGGTAAGATTGGTGTTGAAGTAATGCGAGGTGGGTGGATTATTGATGATACTGGTTGATTTTGATCCACAACTCTTTTCATTATATCTTTCCAAAGATTTTTTTCTAGGATTTGTTGGTATGGTAGTACATAGTCAATAATATCATTACCAGATATTTGAAAATAACGAATAATAGGCAAACAGTTTTGTAAAATAAGTTTTAAAGTTTGAAAATTTTCGGAAGTCCAATCATCAGGATCTGATTGTAAGCTTGAATTTTGAGCAATTCCCCATTTAATAACATAATTCCAATTTTTTCCTTCTTCCATTTGTAAATCATCTCGTTTAATAAGAGAGATTAATGCATTTTCTTGAAGAGTATTAAAGTCTTCAGAGTCAAAAACCTTATCTGGATATTTTACCACAATATCGTTACACCACTTTTGTAATTCTTGAAGTTGATTATTTTGAAAGCTTTTTTGATAAATTTCAGAGAAATGTAGACGAAGCCAATGATGTTGTTCTTTAATTAAGTAAGATTCAAGATGATTAGTTAACTCTTTAAAGGAAAACTCATGAGCGAGACACATTAACTTAAATAAGTGACGCATCATGGTTTTCTAGCAAAATTGCTCCTCCATAGATATATCTTTATTAAATTATCAATAAGTTCAATAATTTTTTAACAATATAAAACAATAAATCAAAAATTCGTTAAATAACTTACTTAATAATGACTTCAAATTGCTGAACGGAAATATGCTTTAGAGTAATCGTTTTAATATTATTTTCATCTTTGTTAATTGTTGCCAATTCATTTCGAAAATATAGAGATCTATATCTCAAAATAGCCGAATGTGCGTGGAATATTTTAGTGTCAGGAGATTCTCCAACTTCAATAATTACATTGAAATCTTCTTTATCACCAAGTAGTTCAAGATAATCGATTGAAAGTTTGTCAAGAAATTTTACTTCCATCTTTATCAATAATAATAGATGAGGATGAATTTCGAGTTTTTATTTTTTAAGAATTATTAAAACATTTGAATTTATGAATCCTGTTAATCTCATGTGATACACTCATTGTTAAAAACAAATGTAATATTCTAGTTTCACATATGACAATAAAATTTGATTGTCTCACTGATTTGGAAAGATCAAAGTTACGTATATTAAGAGAGAGTTTAATGCCTGCAGTCCTGTGACTAATCCGTTATCTCAATTTTTGTTAAACATTAATATTTGTGATAGTATTAAATAGAAATAATATATTTGTGCAGATAACACTTGCTCAATGATATTAAGCTAGCTTCCATAGCATGACTATGAATCTGCTTCTCAGGATACAAGTAAAATCCTATATTTCGTGACACTTATTTTATCCAGTTTGTTGGTGTTATAATGTTTAATGAACTTACGTTATGATTACTAAACAAGCAGATTCGAAAGTTTTAAATCCCAAGTTATCCATCTTAATCCAGTTCTTCACCGGTAGAATATCTACACAATTACTCGCATGTGAAAGCATAAGTATTTATTGTTCTAGACCTAAAAATAAAATCATAAAATTTATTCACTATTAAGCGAACTTTATAGACAGTGTAATAGTATTAAATTCAATCATATTTTAATTCATAATTTATGTTAGGCGATTACTTTTTGTGAGAGCGTGTATTGTTAAATCTGTTACCCTCAAACACAATACAGGATAATATAGAAACCATAATATTTAGTATTCCTAATAAGTTGTCAAAAATACCGCTACACGTAATTATGGACTTGAATAAAATTTTATTAAATTTATGCAATGTCTTCTAAACTTAAATGTCAGGATTGGCATTTTAGAAGCAAATCCGAACTAGTTACAGTAGAGTATACAGTAAATGAGAATTGCTGCCAATTTCAATCAAATATCTAATTGTCTTTCCTTAATTCGTTTAGAACCAATCCAATGTTAACAATAGAGCATATACTGTATATAGAATTGAAGAAATATCCGTGAAGAATGAATTCAAAAATTCCAGTTCTGGATTCTGGATTCAAGAGCTAGTTGCAATTCTATCAAATTAAATATAGTAAACAGATATAAATCTTTCCACGATATGAAACATTTAAGCAAAACTTTAATAATTTATTACCTGAACAGGTTAAAGAGGCAATTAAATATTTATCACAGTTTTGTTAATTTCTCCTTAATATCAATACTCCGAAATCGAATACGGATAAACCCGGATAAATTCTTGAATGCTATGGTGCTGGAAGCCTATACTCAACGGTTACACAAAGCGTTTCAATTTTTTAAATGGCTATAACTTTTCTTCTAAGAGGTTTTAAAAAAATCCGACCGGTAACTTTATAGAGATATATTAACTCTACATATGTGCCAAAAATCTTTTCAAAATCTTATCACTGTAAAGAGTTGATGCATTTTAAAAATTAAAATTCTATATGTAAATTTATAAATTTACATATAAAATTTTAATTTTTAAAATGCATCAACTCTTTACAGTGATAAGATTTTGAAAAGATTTTTGGCACATATGTAGAGTTAATATATCTCTATAAAGTTACCGGTCGGATTTTTTTAAAACCTCTTAGAAGAAAAGTTATAGCCAGCACCATACTAGACTTAGAGCACCCAGAAAATGGGTATGAGTCAGTAGAAATACGCCAAAATTTTCTAAGTAAATTTTCAAAACTATTAATTCAACAATAACTTTTAAAACCAATTCTGTAAACTTGTAGAATTCATTTAAAAATATATAATAAATTTGATCAAGCTTTTGTTGCATCTAATTGTTGTTTAGAATTTTATTACCGAGATTTAATATGTCTACTGTCTCGCTCTAAATATTTTTCAGTAATCTTTTACCTTAAGAGCAGGCATAGCGTGATAGTCAAAACACTGGTAAAAAATTGTTTATAAAATTAAATAAAATTGCATTATAATTAGAGATAAACGGTTAAACATCGATTAGTATGTAAAATTTCATAAATGAACGTTTTTAAATATGTCAAAATGGGATTGAAGTTTGATTTTACAATTTTGTGGCTAATTTTTTGTAGTGATTATAGGATTAGCGTAATTGCTTCTTCTATTTATCAGAATCATTTTTTAAATTCTTATGTCGTCAATTTCCAGCGTAGCGGGTAATAGTTTTATTATAGAAAACTTAAGTTATTACTATAATCCATAGGTTTTTATTCTTTTAATATTTGTCATAACTTTACGTTTCTAAAATAATGAATTTTAAGATTAATTTTTATGAAATGCTAATTTCGTCTTCACTCAATAACAAAATTAATACACATGAATATCTACTTATTTTGAAAATATGTGAGAGAATTGAAATCATATTTTTGTTTTGAAATTTCGAAATCAAAAAAAGAAAAAGGATTTATCCAGAGACAAAATAAACAAGCTTTTTTAGATGTTGTACTGTATATTATATCTTATTATATAAATAGGCTTGCAAATTAAATAAATAGGATTTATAGATCGCTGAGTACGTCAAAATTGGAAACCGTCTGAGCACTAGGAAAATGTGTACCGAAACGATATGAATAGAAACAAAATCATGTACGTACAGTACGTACGTGCGTACGTCATCTTGTTGACAAAATAAAATTAGATTGTGCTATTTAAATTATAATAAGTCAATAATGGTTTCGTTTGTTTTTTTTTTTGCAAAAAAAAAATGACGCAAAATTTGTCATAGGCATGTATTTTCGGTAATTAAAAGCAAGAAACCATCAAATTAGGACTTAGTTAATAAAATCATAGAATATATCAAATCTACTATGTCACTTCGCCAAATACTTTCGTCCTTATGAGTCACAAGTTGAAAATATTATGGCCAAATGCGAAAATGTACAATGTTCGACCGTTTAAAAAAGATAGTGAATTAGGTTGGTATTTTAAAATTTTTTTTAATTAATTATAATTCAGAATTTATTTAATAACTATGTATCAACGAAGATTTAATAAGATATAATATATAATGAAAATTTTTTCATTATTTCATTAGTAAATTAAAAATAATAGCCAACTTCTTGACGGCATTGAATATTTCAAGAAGGATACGAAAATCCAAATCTCTATTGTTAGACAAGTTAGCGTCTTATCCATTTCACCAAATTTCATCACAGTCAACGAATATTCGGAAAAGAAATTTTGATCAAGCAGAAATGAAGGGCATAAAAATGATTAAGCTGCATAAAGGATTACATAAATCGAAGAACGCTACAGAAAACAAACCAGAAATTATTAAATGTCGAAATTAATGTTTATTTGTATTATTCTCTCTCTCTCTCTCTCTCTCTCTCTCTCTCTCTCTCTCTCTCTCTCACTCTCATTGCATTAGATGTAATTGCTTTATATAATCGTTATTATTGAAAAATAAAGTCTTAGTAAAAAGAAAAAAAAAAATTTAATAAGTTGAAGACATTTTCCAGACCATCACGTGGTCTGGGTGCACCATTATACTAAAATTTAATCATAAGACTGCGGTTAGTAATGTGCCTTTTGTATGATACTTAAATTCGTAAGTTTCTCATTGTCTATCGGAATATTCTGTAAAGAACATATCATTAATGTAAATATGAATGCATCTATGTCTTAGACGTATAACACGCATAGCACTGTTATGAAAAAATAATTAGCACTCTAATAAACATTCGAGTATCCTTTTAAACCTTTCAAACGATCATCAATCTATGAATTTTCCATTGTGTTTTTACTACGAGACCAAAACTAGCTTCAACAATAGTTTCTGGCTTTGAAATTTACTAAATTCTATTGTAGTAATATTTTCTTTACTTGAAGACGCTCATTTCGATAATTTCCTTATTATTTTTTTTTCTACAATTAACTGTTTTACTTTTTTTTGGTTTAGTGTTATAACGCTTGGATTTTATTTCTTTATTTTTTGACTTTATATTTTACAAATCATACTACAAATGATGAAAATAAAGTATTACGCGTTTCCCTTTGCGAGTTTATTTATTAAATTATGATGCATCGAAAATTACGAGAAAGAAAAATAATATTCATAAATTAAAAAATACAGTACAAATTAGGAAACTTTGTATTATTAACTTTATAAAAAAAAACGTCATAAAACCAACGGAAATAAGCTAAATATTTTTAATTTACTGGACTTAATTACGCATAAATTTTATACGTTCACATTAACTATGCCATTTCTATTTTACTTACTTTGAACTATCTATTAATTCAATTAGTTACACTAGTAGGCTTAACTAAATTCTCTAAAATTGATAATTAACGAATCTTCATTACTTTCCAAATGATTAATAATTGATTGGGAAGTAGTAAACTTATAAAACTGATCAGTATAAATTTCTTTAGAGTAATTATCTTTATCGTTAATCACATCACTTAATTTGAAATTATCGTTAATCGCAATATTCGGTTGCTCTTCTGCAAAGGAAAAGTGGTTATTATAAATTTTATTATGTAATTAGCATTATCATAAAACATATTACTTACTCATTAGCTGTCTCACTTTTTTGTTATATTCAGTAAGCTCAGATAAAATCATTTTATCATTTTGCCATTCTGTAAAAGTTTCACAAATTTCTACAGCTGATGGCCGTTTTTCTGCATCATTTTCCCAACACCTTTTCATATAATTAATATAGCATGACTCAAGATTTTCAAAAATCGGAGGTCTTAATTCATTAAGAACTATTTGCACTTCAAGTCGCTCAGAATATTTATGAAGCCATGCGTAAACTTTAGTAATTGGTATTCCAAATAAAATTTCCCACATCATTATGCCAAATGAGTATATATCGGATGCCTTAGTATATTGTTGATTATTTAAAACCTCCGGAGGTATATAAGATAATACTCCATAAACTCCATTAGATTCAATCTTCGAATTTTTATTTGTTGAGACTGAAAGCCCTAAATCTGCAATACGTGCACTTTGTAAAGTTTCTTGCAAAATATTACCACTGTGTAAATCTCGGTGAATGTAATTTTGTGAATGCATTGCTTGAAGATCTGAAGCAATGCAATGCAAGAGTGCCAATTTATTTTCCCATTTCATTAATGCTATATAATAAAGATTTTCTCTTAAAGATCCCAATTTAGCATATTCTAGAACAATAATATAGTCTTTAGAATCTTTATGTTGCGATATTCCATGGCACCTTAAAAATGATGGCATATTATTATGAATTTCACAATACGCCTTCAACTATAGATATAATAAATAAGAATGCGAAAAGAAACAGTCAATTTTCTAAAAAATCATTACAAATACACCTCTTTTATAAAAAATCATTACAAATTCACCTCTTTTATAAATTATTCTGGACAATCCTTTGACCCGCGTATTAACTTAAGTGCGGCATCAGCTATAGCTTCAGTTTCTAAATTGAAAAAATTATAATAAGTTTGTCTAAATTGACACCTATATACTGTTGCAAATCCACCTTTCCCCAATTCTTCAATGTTTTCAAATTTTTCATAAGAAATCCACAATGGCGGATGTTCAAATTCAAGTAGAGTTATTTTTACATTGTTGTCTACATCGGAACTTTCATACATCCGTTCATTTGAGGCTAAGGATATTTTTAAATTAATTGAATAAATAAACGAATGAATTCTTGCTTAAAAAATTAAAAATACCTGATGATTTTTCTCGATTCCTATTGAATTTAAATTGTCATTAATAAATTGCAAAATTAAACTTAATAATGTAAACAATCAGGCTAAGTAACCTATTTACATTTTATTATACCAAAGATTTGCCTTCTTTAAGTCTCTAGTTGTCCCAACTCCATTCCTATAGCAATAACCTAATTGAGATATTCCACGAGTTTCACCCATCTCGGCAGATTTTTGGTAACAAACAAATGCCTTATGTTCATCCTTTTCAATTCCAATTCCATGTTCATAATAAAATCCAACCATAGACAATCCAGTAGCGTTATCCATTTCTGCAGATTTTTGGTAATAAATGAATGCCCTATGTTCATCCTTTTCAACTCCAAGTCCAAATTGATAACAATATCCAACATTAATCATTCCATTAGCTTCGCCCATTTCTGCAGATTTTTGATAATAAACGAATGCCTTATGTTCATCCTTTTCAACTCCAGCTCCAATATCCAACATTAAACATTCCACTAGCGTCACCCATTTCTGCAGATTTTTGAAAATAAATGAATGCCTTATGTCCATCCTTTTCAACTCCAATTCCATGTTTATAACAACTTCCAACATTATTCATTCCAACAGCGTCACCCATTTCTGCTGATTTTTGGTAATAAGTGAATGCCTTATGTTCATCCTTTTCAACTCCAATTCCATTTTGATAACAATTTCCAACATTATTCATTCCAACAGCGTCACCCATTTCTGCAGATTTTTGGCAATAAATGAATGCCTTATGTTCGTCTTTTTCAACCCCAACTCCATTCCTATAGCAATAACCTAATTGAGATATTCCAAAAGTTTCCCCCATCTCAGCAGATTTTTGATAATAAATGAATGCCTTATGTTCATCCTTTTCAACTCCAATTCCATTTCCATAAAAAAAAATCCTACATTAGTTAATCCTCTAGGATCACCCATCTCTGCAGATTTTTGGTAATAAATAAATGCCTTATGTTCATCCTTTTCAACTCCAATTCCAAATTGATAACAATATCCAACATTATGCATTCCTCTAGAATCACCCATTTCTGCAGATATTTGATAATAAATGAATGCCTTATGTTCGTCTTTTTCAACTCCAATACCATTTTGATGATAATTTCCAATCTTAAGCATTCTATTAGATAATTCTCGATAATTCTTATCCTTTGACGTTGATTGGCATATTTGCAGGGTATCAACCAACTGATGAGTGCATTTAGTAGATTTTTCATAAATCAGATTAACGATATTAAAGAAATGAGAGAAATTAATTTTCTTTAAGATAGGTGCAAATGGAAAAAGGTTGAAAGCATATTTTAATATGCAACAATGAATCGTGTGTGATGACTAACGAAAAACATAAAATTAAAATTAACAATAAAACATTAATACAAAATAAAATTATTGTAAACTTTTTCACAATTATCCTAACCTCATCATTGCTTTCCTCTAAAATATTTATTATTTCCTGTACGTTTTCCTCATTCATCCATTGGCTAAATTGATCAAGTTGATCAAGCTCACGAAATTTAATTACAATTACTTTCAAATTTTCATTATCTATTTCTTTAAAATTTTTCTATCAGTAAATGTAGCATAAACATGTACCGACATATTAATTAATTAGTATACCTATATGCTTACCTTCCTCGGAATTTTCAATTGACAAGTCTGGCGAACCATAAAAAGGCTTGAACGAAAGTGTTTGATTTATTCCTTCTTCTCTCATTAAATTATTAAAATTTTCAATTCTGGTCTCTTTAATGATTTTCAATAAGCTAAATAAAAGCACTTTTCCAATTAGCTCTACTATTGAAGTGTCAGCCTAAATACACAGTATAGGTGCTCAGAATATTTATTCGATTAAGGAATTTATCATTAATTAATATAAACAAATTATAAATTAGCCAACCTTCCTAGTAATCCATTGAATAAAGTCCGCACCTTTCTTCTGCAATTTTACATCAGTTTTAGGACCTTAATGAATAAATGCAAATATGAATAACACATTTCAATAAATAAATATAATGCTAATGAATTAATTTTAGCTTACTATATAGACAATCGAATTAAACATGTAACATGAATGGAAAGATATTTGCCGCTAACATTGATTTGCAGAGATAGCTCATTATTTCGAATTTAAGTGATTGTAATTGACATAATGATTCTTTTTCGCCTATTTTATATATAAATTAATTTTTAATATTGACATAAAGATATTGTATTATTATTACATACATGATAGTAATCTACTGCATTCATATAGTGAATATAAACTATCCACTACCTATGAAAATTTTCATTAGCATTCTCTTTTTTGCAACTTTTGATAAATGAGAAACATTCATTAAATATACAATAAACCTCTTTTGCTTCTAAATCTGTAAATTTAAGATTTAATTTTTGAAAAAACTGAAAAAAAGGTATAATCTTAATTAATAATTTAATAATATAAAATTATATAATAAGAATGATTACATTAAACATGCCTCAAAAAATATTTGGAATAAAATTTTTTTCAGATTATGAGATTTCAATTCAATATTTTTAAATAATGGTACTATATGCGTAATTTTATCCTACAGATTTGAGGAAGAATTTTAAAGGTAAGGTTCAATAATATATAGCCAATATTATATAATTCAGTTATAAGAATTCAATATAATATTCTAACGTTGATTTTAGCAACGCTATCCTTATCTCTTGTAATAATTTCATCATACAGTCAGACATCTCTAAGTACACGCCTTTGGAACCACAGGGAAAAAAATAATATGTGCGCTTTTAAAGAGGTGAAATTTTATAATTTGGACCAAATAAAGGCATGTGTTTAGAGAGGTTTTTCATATAGCGTGTATTAGGGAGGGTGTACTTAGAGTAGTCAGACAGTATTAAATTGTCAGAATTTTGAAATTTCAAGCTTGAAATGGATACCTTTTCAGTTAGACAATCGTAAGCCATTTTAAAAAATACAATTGTAAAATTCTTAACCAAAGCAGAACGCATAAAATTTTCAGAATAAACAAGCTCAGCAAGCAAATTCCATGGAAGCTTAATAGCTTTTGTCATTCTTTTTTTTATGTGATTAAGTATCTCCATGGCCTGATTTAAAATAATAATAACAAATTGTTAAACTTACATAAATCATGAATGCCATATCTGATATCATCATTTTAATAGTCTTACCTTTTTTTCGCGCAATTTCATGAGGACTTGCAAGCTCTTTTAGGACATGACTTAAAAATTTTGTTAACTTTTCCTCAAATTGAAAATCATTTTCAGCATAGGCAAATTGAATCTCAATATATTCTAGGAATTCTATTTCGAGTTAAATTATAATTGATTAATCTTTTATAAAATCTCTTATAAAATCTCTTAAAAGTAAATTACAAGAATGCCTACGTATTTTAGCCATTACGTATTTAATTTTTAAATCTGATTTTAAAATTCGAATAAAATCATGAAGTTATTTTATATTTAACGTTAAATTATGATCCCCTGAATTCTCGTCCCAATCAGACTGTATGCTAGTGTATGCATACGTAATTACACGTAAAACAAAGTAATTTAGCAACGAAAATTAATAGTCATGCAAATGACGGAGTGTACCAGGAACGTAGTTAGTGTATGGTTACCTGCCATCTAGAATGACGAGTTCGCAAAATCTTGCATTTGATTGGACGTTATAATTCTATGATTTCACATGTCATT
This sequence comes from Dentiscutata erythropus, assembly GCA_910591965.1. Classification (NCBI taxonomy): domain Eukaryota; kingdom Fungi; phylum Glomeromycota; class Glomeromycetes; order Diversisporales; family Gigasporaceae; genus Dentiscutata; species Dentiscutata erythropus. The sequence goes on along the minus strand of CAJVPY010000086.1, from coordinate 733 downwards.
GTACATACAGTACCGGATTTAGTATTCGTGTTACCCCGAGAACGTAGTACGTACGTATGTACGTACATACATATTAATATGTATAGATGTGATCCGGTCATAAATTTTATTATTATTATATGTAAAAAACTGGGTTTTACATATAAAATTTATGACCGGGCCACATCTCTATAATAATAATAGTATGGAATGGAATTTCTATATCAATTCACAATTTGCAGAGAATTTAATTACAGGCAAGATTATTTTTACAGTCGATTAATTCGCGATAATATATTTTTTTTTTTACATTTCTGGGTTGTACGATCAGATCCGAAAATGTGATCTGAAATGTGGGAAATTAATTACGACATTTTCATGTGGGTTATCTTCTTGATATAGTTAGGAGGATTTATATATTTAAATATCAAGAATGAGATTTATGTAGCATGTAGATCATGTATTAATTAACTCCTACTCTAACCCAACACTACTTCATTGGGTCATAATATGAAAAAATTCGTTCTTCCTTAGTAAATGATTGGCTTGTATGTGCATTATTTCATTATTACAATCAATGGGCTTGCCATTTAAAGCAAAATCGAGGTTTAAATTTTAGCCAACATTTGATAAAAAATATATGAAGATGGTTCCTTTTACCTTTTTTGATGTTCGCCATGCTGTTTTTGAAAATTCCTTTTTTGGTAGGAATAATGAATTTCATTTATTCATTTTAGAAAATGCTAATACTTTT
>CAJVPY010000085.1:0-37732 GCA_910591965.1 Dentiscutata erythropus | reverse complement strand
CCTAAAGGACAAGCATTACAAAAATTCCATCTTTGGTCTATACTATGGATCCAACACAGTATGTCCTACAACCATATTTTAACTATTAAAACCTAGGTGAGTCTTAACCACTCTAGTAGGTTTAGGTTACAAATAATTAGTTTAGCCAAAATTCGTTGCCTCGGTAAAGCATTTAGTTGAGCTTTTAGTCTGAGCTCTCATTCTTGAATGTAATTTATATTTATTTGTTTGTATACGAATTAAGTTTTATATAGTTTCTATGTAACTGCTTGTATAAATTACCCAATAAAAAATATGAGCAAGGACTTACCTTAACACCAAAAAAAAAAAAAAAAATTAGCAAATAACTATTTTATTAGAAATCAAAACTTTAATATAAAAAAACACTCACATTATGTAATTGCATTATTGTATAACTCAAATTTCAATATTTTAAGCTAAGTCTAATCTAAAAAAATAAGCGACAAATAAAACAACAATTTAATTCATATGCAGTATATTTGATTAGAAAAATTTATTCACTTATAGATATTTAATTTAAAGTAATTTTATACTTACCATGAAATAATAATTTAATTCATAAACAGTATATTTGATTAGAGAAATTTTATTCATTTATAGATATTCCAATTTAAAGTAATTTTATACTTACCGCCTAAAATAATAATTTAATTCATAAACAGTATATTTGATTAGAGAAATTTTATTCACTTATAGATATTCCAATTTAAAGTAATTTTATACTTACTGTCTAAAATAATAATTTAATTCATATACAGTATATTTGATTAGAGAAATTTTATTCACTTATAGATATTGCAATCTGAAATAATTTTAAACTTACCAACTAAAAACAATAATTTAATTCATAAACAGTATATTTGATTAGAGAAATTTTATTCACTTATAGATATTCCAATTTAAAGTAATTTTATACTTACTATCTAAAATAATAATTTAATTCATATATAGTATATTTAATTAGAGAAATTTTATTCACTTATAGATATTGCAATCTGCAATAATTTTTATACTTACCGGCTAAAATCAATAATTTAATTTACATAAGTTTATTCGATTATAGATTATTAATAATTTAATCATATATAAGTAAAAAAAATTTATTTAATATAAAATATATACCGGATTGACGTCTCTCCAGATAATTAGCAGGCATGGAAAGGATGGGTTGATAATAGTTACAATAAAAGCTAAAGCGATAAAAACGATTAAATAAAATTTTGACAACATTTTGAGGCTATTTTTTTTTTTCAATTTAAGAGGAAATGTTGAGTTGAAAGCAAAAGAAAAAGAGCAAATCAATTAGTATTTATAACTTTCTAGATCATGCAATTAAATAATAGTGTGCATTATTATAATGCATTAATGACAAGTGCACTTAATCTGATATGCTGCTTTCAATTTATTAGTCATACAAATTTTTTTGCAAGATAATAATATAAGGAATAAATATGAACTTCCTAAATACACAATCTTTAATGCTCACTATGTGGCTATCAGTTTTATTATAATGCATTTAATTTAATAATGAACTTTCTTAATGCGCTTTTGTCTAATTAGTCAGACCCCTATAGAAATTGAACTCGCCTCAACACGTGGTTCATGAATTAAGCTCAAAAGAGTATACGAATCATGAGATTAATATCAACTTATTCGAATTACGTATTCAAATCACAAAAATTTAAATTACAGATTTGGGTACCAGACTCTATTTACGGACTCGCGAAATCGTGATAAGCTCGAATTATCGAGTCATGAGTTGACAGGTCCAATTACTACTTTCTCTAAATGCAACTTTCTCAAATGCAACTTCCCTAAATAAACCTCCCTAAATGCAATACCTATTTACTTGTTCTACACAAGTAAAATCATTGAATAACTAATACATTGTGCTACAGATACGTATCACTTCACCAACACTCCTTTTGTAGACACGCCACTTCACTGAAATCACTTCACCAACATTTTTAACTCATAGACATTTAATTCACCGACAATTAAATTCTCGAAATGTTCATTTTACCGACATGTTTATTTTGTCGACACTAAACTCACCAACAATTAATTCACCGATATACTTAATTCGCTGAAAAGCTTATTTCATCGACATTACAACTCACCGACAATTACTTCACCGAAAAGCTTAATTTACCAAAAAGTTCATTTTGTTGACAATACATTTTACCAACAATTAATTTACCGAAATCTCATTCTGTAGACTGCACAATTCACCGACAATTACTCCACCGATAGCTTATTTCATCGACAAGTACAAAGCAAATTATTTTATGCAAAAAAAAAGAAAAATCAAGGTTAGTAAGAGTTGAAGCAAGCTATTTATGTGAAAATAAGAAAAGCGAAACATGATCTTAATTATGCCGTAATGAAGACCTTGATTAATTCTATGAAAAAAAAAAATCATGATTAGTAAGAGTTGAAGCGACCTATTTATGTGAAATTAAGAAAAGCAAAACATGATCTTAATTATGCTGTAATGAAGACCTTGACTAATTTTATAGAAAAAAAGTTATGATTAGTAAAAGTTGAAGCGACCTATTTATGTGAAAATAAGAAAAGTGAAACATGACTTTAATTATGCTATAACAAAGACCTTGACTAATTTTATAAAAAAACGTCATGATTAGTAAGAGTTGAAGTGACCTATTTGTGTGAAATTAAGAAAAGCGAAACATAACCTTAATCATGCCGTAACAAAGACCTTGACTAATTTTATGAAAAAAGTCATGATTAGTAAGAGTTGAAGCGATACAAGGTGTTTTTTTTATGGCATCTAATTAAATTAATAATATTTATTCTAGGTGATTTTCTTGTAATTGATGGACTAGCACAAGAAAATGAAACAAGATTTTATCTTCTTATTGTGAAACCAAGATTCCGTTTTACAATGAACCAGTTGAAGATATAGAAAATTTTGTTCACGCATTACTAGTTTTGCGGATTAGGAATTAAAAATATTTATGCATTATATAGATGCCTTGTAATGTATTTTGATACGTTTTTTTAAAATAATTAGAATGGTATAATTGTGAACTTGCAAAATCTTAGGAATTCTTTTAAAAAGAAATCTAAAGATAATGCAAATAAATCTCCTTTGCATGCAACTATTATTGGATCTCCAGTACGCAATTAGTAGTAAGTATAGAGAAACACAAAAATAATAAATTTCATTATCTTTATTACAAAAAAGTTTAGCTTATGGTCACAATCTTTAAATTTTTATTTATTTAACAACAGAGTACTATATTCTTTGCTAAATCAACTAATTAGATCCTACTATCATACATATTGCACAAAAAAATAAGAAGTCTTACTCACACTGTGTATGAGGATTTCCACAATGACACCCCACTTTTAACTTATATTAAGAACCTGATTAGAAAATTTTGAATGCTATTATGTGTTTTATAGAGAGTGGCATGTTTTTGTTGAAGTGAATATAGGTTTTATTGTGTTCCTATTTATAAAGAAAGGGGTTTTTGGAATATTTTCCAAGTTTAAAGAAAAGTGAAAAGGCAGATAAGTCTGGTAAATATAATTTGATTATAATTTAGAAGTTGCTTAACAAGAAGAGTCACAAAATGGCTGAAAACACATTCATAAAGTGTTTGAAGAGATTGATTGTGATAATTATTTTTTTTTTTTTTTTTTTTTTTGTAGAAATTTTAGACGTTTTGTATGTGTAGTTCATTATTGCAGTCATTATTTTACATCAAATTACATGATTTTCTTGTGATATTAACAAAAAAAAAAATCTTTAGCATTAATAAAATTCATTTTATATTTTGTATTATCCATTAATCTTCTGATTTTATTGAATTTGATCTTGAAATTCAAACAAAATAGCAATTTGAATTCTACAGATCTAATAAGTCAAAACATAAAGAAATTATCATTAATGAAAACCAGATATACTTTTGGAGAATTGTTATAGTATACAAAATAAAAATATTAAATCCTGTAAATTAAATATTATTTATTAAATTCGTGTTCACAAGTTAATGTTTCAGCACTGAATACTGCTGAAATAATTCACATAGTTATTCGAAATCAAAAGACCTGTCCTTTCGCTCATCGAATAAAGTTTTGGACTGATGTTTTAGTTACAAAGAGAATTATAATAAGAATTGGATTCTCCATTGTTGTTATACGTTTTAGCGTCATGTTTATTGATTTTCTTGCCCATTAAACAGTCATAATGATTGAATTATATATATTTATTTCTTAAACTGTTAATATTTTTAATCTTAAACATAATTTTGGTAGAATTAATTTGCAGCTTTGGTAAACATAATGTTGGTAGAATTAAATCGTAACTTCATTAAACAAAACATCGTGTAGAATTAACTCTAAATAGTATAATTTTGATAGAATTGATTCATAACTCTGGTAAACATAATTTTGGTAAAATATCAGATACAATTAATTTGTGACCTGTTAAACATAATGTAGATGGAATTAATTAGTAATTCTGGTAACTGTAAATTTGGTAGAATTTAATTAACTTTTAATATTTAATTCGTAAATATAATTTTGGTAGAGTTGACTCAAAACTCTGGTAAACATAACTCTGGTAAACATAACTTTGTTAAATAAAACATATCGTGTAGAATTAATTCATAACTCTGGATGGCATAATTTTGGTAGAATTGATTCATAACTCTGGTAAACATAATTTTGGTAAATATCAGTTAGTAATTCTGGTAATCGTAAATTTGGTAGAATTAATTCATAACTCTTAAGGCATAATTTTGGTAGAATTGATTTGTAACTTTTGTAAGCATAATTTTGGTAAATATCAGATATAATTAATTCGTAATTCTGTAATTAACTGTGTATAAAATTATCGAGATGCTTAATTTTGATTCAATAATTTTAATGTTTCTGTTATCTTTAAGAAATTAGCACCATATAATAGATCAATTGAATTCAATTTATTTAAGAGTCTTTTTATTTCAGAATGCCAAAATTCTTCTTTTTTCTTAAACCTTGAATATTCCGAGTTGTTCTGTTACCAATATAAATTTATACTTGATAATTTTATATATTTATTTTATAAACCTGAGTTTTAGTTAAACTGGTTAAATTTATTATATGAACTAACTAGTTAAACCAGCTAGTCACGTATAAATTGTATTGTAAAATTAAAGTGGTCAGACTACTTTTAAAATGAAAGTGATTTGTATACTGTGGCTTAATTAAAAAGAATATAATTTAAGATTTATACAGAGGATTAGAAATTTTAATTCTACATGTGATTAAGTTATGTGTAATAAAAAGAATTTGATTCATAAAAAAAGTTTTTAAAAAAAAAATTGGTTTCAGAATATTACGAAGATTTTAAAATTCAAGAGACTTCTATCATTCAAAATTATGAAATAATTGCATCCTTTTATTTAACAATTCCTAACGAAAAAAATTTAAATGTATATTTTCAACTTATCGATAATACTCCTGTCAAATTTTACTCATATTTGTACAATAGCAAATTTTCTATCAAAGCGGAGTATGCAAAGATTATTAGTTATTCGAAAAATAGATTTGTGAAGTTTCAAAATATTACTTTTTTTGACCATTACGAGAAAATTATTGAAGCCGATAAAATGGAATATATAATGTATTATCTGGATAGATTTTTTTATTGGAATTACATTGAAAAGGGGGTTTATCGTGAATCTGCAACATATATTAGATATTTTATTTTAACAAATACTTATACATTTGTTAATTCTAAAAGTACGTATTATCTTGAGAGTTTAATATTTTTTTAATTACTAATTAGTTTTGACATTAAATTTATTATTAATTAGTTGGTTAATAGTAATTGAAAATTAGGTCGTACTTGTTAGTTTTATTATTTTTCCTTTTTTTATCTTTCGATATACAGTATCTCTTAATCTGTAGATCATTTTCAGGCAAATTTGCCTGGAAAATTTTTATAATTTGTATCATCGTACTAAATTGCCCTAACCTTAAAATTATTATTAAAAAATAGTTATTTATGTTGTTACTAAAGTTCTGCACAAGTCATGGGCATCATGTTTTCTGCCCCAAACTTGCAATATAAATATATTGGTAGTGCTTTTGTCTAGTAACATACCTATGTATATTCATTAACACTAATTTAATAATCATTGATTAAAATCGGAAGAATTTGACCAATCACTGATAATAAAATCCAGGCAAATTTGCCTGGAAAACAGTTAATTTTTTTTAAAAAAAGTTGATATAAATGTTTAAGATCAACAATCCTAAATTAGCATTAACGTGACGTTATTTGGAATCATCGATCTTAAACATTTATATCAACTTTTTTTAAAAAAAATCGCCAACTGTTTTCTAGGCAAATTTGCCCAGAAATTTTATTATTAAATTATTGGTTGGGTTCACCCGGTCTTGGAAAATTATACATTAGAGAGGCTTTTACTTACTACGATTTGGCGTTATAGTAGAATTTATCAAATAATTTGAAAATTCTAGACAAATTTGCCTGGAAAACAGTTTAAGGGATAGCATAAATAAATTATAGAAAAAGCCTACATCAATAAAACTATGAATATAATTCTTACATATATGTTATGTGGAATAAAATAAAATAAAATTAATGAAATTCCGGATAAAAATAAAACCCCAAAAAATACAATTATAGAATTTTTTTTTCTTTTCTTGGTTTCAAAATCATTTCTGCATAAATAGTATACGTGCAAAAAGGAATAATCAAATTCAAAAATCCTGATAAAATATAAATGATCATTCCTACAAAAAATAATCCAGTATAACTCCAAGAAATTCCAACTACAACCCATCCAAAAATATAACACTCAAATACATAAAAAAATGGATATATGCATGCTTTCTCTTTGTAAAAAAATAAAATCATGAAAAAAACAACCAAATTTCATAAAAATATATTGCATAAAACCACATACCAAGTTTAAGAACATCTATTACCAGATATCCTCAAAAACGAATGGGACTTTTTCTAATCTCAACATTATAATAACATTTAATATTTGTTTTTCCAAAAATCATATTCGTTCGATCAAAATTTTCTCCATTAATATCCGTGCCAAAATCCACAACAGCAATCGCATTTACAACTGATTTATTAGTTATTGTATATGTAACATTCAATTACTGTTTTACAGCTTGAGATGCATACAAAGAACAGAATGCACTCATAATACTTGTTCTATGTTCACAAGAATAATAACCGCCATTACACAAATTATTTGGGTCCCAAAGATTTGGTGGGCATCTATCAGTTATATTGTTATAGCACGTATCAAGGGTTTTATTCCAGGTCACTCCATATGGAGCAACCTGGATTATAAGAAATAGCTTTGCTCCGGGTTATTATATTATTCTTAAAATCTCAACCTACTCCAACCAGCATAGCGAGCTTTCATTGTGATTGGCCAATTTTTGTAGATCATCTTGTGATATACAAAAATTTTATTGGTTAAATTAATTGAAATTCTAAATCGTCATGAATAAAACTCATATATACATATAAATAACTATATTTGTAACGAAATTAATACCAACAGAAGTCTTTAACATGAAATCTCAATAGCCTTAAATCTAAATCTATAATCTTATCACAGATAAAATTCTGACAAGCCAAAATTTTATTAAAGAAATAACCCTAATATATTACAAATCAAAAAAAGAAAAAAAAAGTGAACCAAGAACAAAAAAATATATATAGAAAATAAATATTTAAACCTATTATAGAACATTAAAGGCTAATATAAAAAAAATAACTCAGAAGTATTCGCTCCAATATCAAACTAATTAATCTTATTTAATGATCATTATACAGCTACAGTACCTCCATTACCTCTGCTTTAACTATTATCATGATGTCTATGAACTTTATCTTGTTATAACTCTCAACTTCATATTATTGGCCTATATTATAGTCAGGTTTTTATATTAGTTTGGATTACGAAAAATAAGTTTTCAAAAATAAAAGACAGCTTAAATTGCCAAGTTTCATTAACTTATTGTATCTATAGGCAAAACTTAAACGTCAAACGTATCTCTCATCTAACTTCCGAATTACTTCGAGGATTACCAAATTACTTTGCCAATATATAAAATGAAACCTCTACTTTTAAATTCTTTTGGTCTTAACTCTTACTAACTCATCATTATGCTTACTAATCTATTTTTGTGCTTGCAAAACATTACGCAATATGTCTTTCATATTGTGTAACATTCCAGTCGATTATCCAATCAGAATGAAAGCTCACTATGCTACTCCAACCTCAAACTGAAGTATAACCCGGGTTGCTCCGGAGTATGCCGCTCATAACAACCCTAACCATGAGATGCTAATTGTCACACATCAAATCTTAATAAAAACTAGATTGGATTTTTAGGTGTGTAGAATTCTGCGTAGAGTTGTATTATGCAAAATTACATTTTTATGTTACATGAAATTACCTTGAAACTTATATAACTTTACATTAAATAGTGCATTGTCAGATGATAATTGTACCGGCATTATAAAAGTTTTGGCAGCACTAATAAATATCAGCATTATGTTTGGAAATGTAATTTATATTTATTCTTAATTACAGCTTTATAAAAATTTTTGCCAAGATTATTTACATGATAAAAATTACGTGAAATTGAATTTCAGAAACTTACACAAACTTACGTAAAATTTCGTAAAATTACGGGTAATTTTCTAACATATGCGGTGAATAATTCTGTTCCTCTAAAAATATTTTTTGCATTGTCTTCATAAGATAAACGTGACTTTAAATATTTTTAAATCAAATACAATACAAAAAAAATATTTTTAGAGCAAGCAGGATTATGCACCACAGAATTCTGGACACTCTAACAATGTTCTTCAAATAATTAATTCTCTCCTTATTCGAATTAAACCATTTCAAGATTATCTGTTATTAAATTTTTTTTTTATTTGTTCAATAATAAGATAACAGTAAGGTATGTAACTTGCATACTCTTATCTAATTCTGAGATTATTTTATCTTTTTTTTTTTTTTCTGATATATTAGATATAAATAGCAGAGCTTGTTTAAATTAGACATATAAACCAAATTTGAAGGGTAGTTTTTGATTATTTTAAAACCTCAAAGACCAATCTAGTTTTATAGTTAACTATGTTTCAAATTTAATGAGTTCTGAAGTTTTCATATTCAAGATTGTAAATAATCCTTTTTTTTGTTGATCTTGCCTTCTTTTAAGTGCTTTCTCAGCAGCTTCAATAGATTTTGTTTGAATTAAATAAATTCTGGTTCTGATCATGGATTATAGTATTATCAATTTGATAATTGACAGACAGATTATAGGTGTGAACTATAAACTATTATTTAATATAAATAATCTGTAGTTTATTGTAAAATCAAAGTAAACAATAGTTTATTTATATGTATTGTAATTTGAGGTGCTCTTGCCCTTTTCCTTTGGCAGCACTCATATGATTAATGTGCAGAGTTACATTTTTGATGCATTACTTTTATTAAAATCAAAAGAGTAACTCTGAACTTTTGTTGTGCATGACAAAAGTTCGAATTTACTCTTTTCGATTTTAATAAATATTTAACTTGGAACTTTTAATAGCTTGTGTACTGTATACTACTAAAATCGATAGTATATATAAATTATTGTTTCATTAATTATATGAGGTTATGTCACATCTTTAATATAAGGGTTGTGATAACTAAAAATAATATAGAATTATTTTAATTATTTTTCAACTTGTAATAAATAAAGAAAAAGCTCGTTATTGGAATAATTAGTAATAATATCAATTTACGTGCTATTTATCTATTTCTAAAATGTGACAAATTCTTTTTTACGTACAATATCTTTTGAAAACATATGCATTGTAAAGTTTTATAAGAAATTCTTTTTGATATATTTTTATTGGTTATATAATATATTCTTTTGAATCAATAATAGAACTTGAAAATAACAAATTTTAATTTATTTAATTAATAAAATCCACTATTGGATTTTCAATTATAAAATATTTAAAATCAAAATCTAATAAATTACATTATTTATTACTTTCTTTTCTGTAGTGTTCAAATGATAGATATCAATTTTTCGCTAAAGCTTGTACTCACGTAATCCCAAACCACTTAAAAATAGTCAAATTAAACTTAGCAGATGAAATTACTGAAACGGGAAACAAATCTGCGAAGTGAATAGACTATATAATCATAGGTGGAATAATATCTGCAATTGTAATATCAGTAATATTTTTAATAATAATAATATTACTGAACAAAAAGCGCAAAAAACCAGTTGGAGGGGCCATCAACGTAGACCAAACTAATGATAGATGAAAATAAAAAACTAAATAATGCAAATAAACTTTTTGGATAAAGAAAATTTTATTGTGAATAGTATTGGATTCATCAATGACTTTTGAGATTTAAGTTACACATACATCAGCCTATATAATAAAGTAATACGTATCAAAAAATTTATTACATAACTCCTGTTCGTTTTGCCGTTTTTGCAACAATATCACTGAGTTTTTTAATTCTTTCCATCATTTTGTGATTTGAACTTTATCATTTTTGTTTGCTTGGGCAATAAAATTAGCTCATCTGTTTCTTCAGCTTGGGTGAGGATTCATCATTATTTTGAATTTTTTAAGCTTTTGTTCAAATGTTGATTAATTCTGTATTTGAGTACTGCAAAGCGTAACTCTGGAATTTCGACCTAAATTACATGGTGGTATTAAACCACATTTTTCAGGGTTATCTTCATATTCTGACCATAAGAATCATCATCACTTACATCAAGATCTTCATCCTGTTAAATTTAAAATACCAATAATTTATGCTGATTTTTTTTGAAATTTTGAATTGATAATTAACTATATCGATATAGTTGAAAATTCTTACATGATTATCCAAGCTTTCCGGAGATAACATTGACTGATTTGATTTCTATAAAATATATTTTTGCTTTTTATTATATGAGTCACTCAATGTAAACCAAAATTATATATATATAGTTTTCAATATCCAAATGTTCCTTGCTTCTAACTAACATATTATATAACAATAGGTCCTATTTAATGTTTATTGAAAAAAGCCAATCCAAACCACTTTTATGGAGTGTTACTCGATATGAAAGGCAAAAATAAAATAATCATGTTTGGCTGACTTCTATATTTTTGAAGTAATTCGATATAAGTCATTTAGAAAACTATCGTTTGGCATCTTCTAAGCAATTTTAAGATTTTTAATTCAAGTTAAAGTACCAGCACTTATTTATATACAGTATAATTCTTATAATACATTAGTTTAATAATATATATATATTTATATTTGAAAAATCAAGATATAATACTCAGAAGATTGAAATTAAGATGGATACAGATTTAGAAATTTGGGTTCTTTGATGGTACCAGATTATCTTTTCATTTTTCAAAATCCTTCACCCTTAAGTGAATCTAAATAATTAAATACATTTGCAACTACAGTTTTGATTTCACTTTCAAATCTAACATTCTCAAAATCATTACAAAAATCATTATTTACCAGAGTTACAAAAATTAGAAATCTATCAATAATATATAAAAAAACCAAAAATATTTCAAAAATAAGAACAAAGAAAAATCTAAATTCTAAAAAATAAATTTCAGGGGTTTCAATATTTATAAATAAATGATATAAAAAAACATACATAGCCATAATTATATTACTAAACCCAAGTCCACTACCAGATAAAATACCACAAAATCCTATCAATACCAATACTCCAAAAACAATTACGGCAATTTTTAAACCACTATCCAAACCTTCTTTTGAAAGTAAAATTGCCAATTTAATCCAAAATGCCAAAACATATCTAGAAGATCCAAGTGAACAAATAATAATAACAGGAAATAATAAAATTATTATCGCAATGATTTTAGGAGTAGGAGTATCTATAAAAAAATAGATTAAAAGAAATAAAATTTGATATGGAATAAGAAATCCCATAAAAAATATCATTCCGGGTGTAAATAATGATTCAAAATATTTAATATATTCATTTGTTTGTCCTTGAAAAAATTCATTAATTAAGATTTTTGGTGATTCAAAAATACAAAGTGCAGTATAATAAATTGAAACAATAATTCCAATATTTATATATAATCTGGTTGCATAATGAATATATTTATTGTCTTTAAAAAAACAGAGTTTGGCATCTTGAAAAAAATAACTAATAAAATAAATAAGTATAACACAATTAATAATTATAAAAATCTTAAGTTTATTATAAACTTCATAGCAAAAATGAGAATTTTCAAGGCTAAAGAATTCTTTGATAGAAATTCCATAAGTTGTGTTGTAAGAATTGTTCAACATTTTTGTTATTACTGTATCAAATTTTATCAATAGTTTGAATTTATCGGGAAATTTTTATTTTAGTCTTTAAATAAAATTATAATCTAATTAATTTTAAAACCCTTTGTTTTACAACTAGAGATGTGATCCTGTTATCTTTTAGGCATCTGAATTAATAGATATCAATTTAAATATGAAAAGGATAACAATGTACAAGGCATAATACAAAAATAAAAACCGGATTTTCAAGCAAATAAATGAAAGAAAATCGTGATTTAGCAAAGGCAGCATCCATAATTTACGTTAAACCAGTATTGTTATAGAAATCTTAAAGATAATACAAAAATAATACTATATGGTATTATCATCAAGATTTCTATTTCTACACAATACAGTACTGGTTTAATATAAATTATGAATGCCGCCAAATCAACAACCCTAATAAAAAGATAAATTTACATTCAAATTTATACTTAAACTCGTATCTAGAGATGTGATCTTTATCTGTTTTCTATTTAAAAATTATGGAATCCAGATTTTTTTATAATAATTTTATTATAATCATATCTAAAATTATTAAAATAACCTTTTTAAATAAATCACATGATAATGTGCAAACACATTAATGCCGCAACAAAATTCTATAACAGATTCTTGATTTTTATTGGCTAAGAGCGAAATGTTTCTAAGAAAGAACTTTATTTTTTGGATTTTATAATAATTGAGGAACATTACAGTAATGTCATTTTTTCTATATAGAATTAAGAAGGGTCTGAAAAATTCTGAATAGAAAATGAACGAATATAAAAGATGAATAATTTTCAGGTGTAATGCAAATTTGTTAATCCAAAATTTTGTCTATAACCCTCTCTTTTTTTTAAGAAAGAATGTTGTAACGTAAACTACCAAATAGAAGAATTATGAGTATTTTATCTTAGCCCCATTACTAATAATCTAATTATGCCAAAATTCTTAAAATCAATATGCTGAATTGAATATAGTTTAATTGAAGATTTGTTACTGTAATATTGTTGGCTAAAAAAAACGCATTTAAATAGTACAAAAAAACTATATCGATTTAGCAATTAGATAAACATGATAAAATTCTGCAATTAAATTTGCATAGCATAAGAATCAATTAAATTGAATATTTATCTATTGAGTAGTTCTGTAAATTAGAATGTGGAATATTAATTTTTTTGTATTATAATTCATAAAAGTCTATAATATTTTATTATGATTACAAAATACTTTTTTATATGTTTCATATTGCTAAATAATAAGCTGACTGACTCTTGCCTACATTATTTTTTATTCAAATAATAAATTCTGACACTAAATGCACCTGATACTTTAAAACATTGTATACTCCATATACTGTAAATAAAGTTTTCTTATATAATTATTTAAAAATAAAACACTTGTATTGATTATCACACGATTTTAGAACTAAAATAAAATATTTAGTAGAAAAAAACTTTTAGATATAAGATTGTAGTTCAAAATTTTTGAAAGTACTTATATTCGGTTATATGTTTTTTTATATTGCTAAAAAGTTGACTTAGCAACCGAGTCATGATTTATAGATACGAAAATTATGCTCTTTGCAAAAATATTACATTAACTAATTTAGTCCTTTCCAATAATAATTTTGAACCCGATGTTGGAATATTGCTAGCAGATGCTCTTTGCAAAAACAACTTTTTAAATTCTTTAGGTCTTTCAAATAATGACCTTGGTTTTTACGGAGGGAAAGCAATAGCAAATGCTCTTTTCCAAAACAACAGTTTAATTTATTTGAATCTTTCATGTAATCAGCTTGGCTCTGATATCGAAAAAGCGTTAGCAAATGCTCTTTGTAAAAACAATACATTGGCTACTTTAAATATTTATCTTAACCAACTTGAGTTTGAGGGTGGACTAGCAATAGCAGATGCTCTTTGCAAAAATTATATTTTAACTTCTTTAGATCTTTCATAAAATTCCAATATTGTTTTCAATTATTTCTCGTTTCGATTTCGAGACACTCTAGAAACAACTGGGTTAAATCAATATTTTTGAATTTTTAATACAGTGCAAAATTAAAATATAATTTAGGCCGGCCAATATAAAATTGGAAACCTAAGTTATTACAAGGAGGTATGAAATCTTTTGTTATCATTATTGCCCTACCATATCGGTTAAAATCTCCGGCTGTATTGCACGAAAATAATTATTTTAAGAATATTAGGGTTTTTTTTATTAGCATAGTTAAACAAAATCACAATGTAACGAAAAAATTTACGGTCATTACACAGAAAAATATTTAAAGGACGATTGTCTTTAGCCCCTGATCGCCAGACTTTTGCGAAGTTCTCTTCCAGAAGTAAGTTAAAAAAAAATTAAACCAAAGAATATTTACAATTGCCAACTAAATTGAATATCTCATTTTATCTTTGATAAGGTCTTGAACAATTTTCCATATCATTTTGTCTGAATACAATTATCACAGCATCAATATGCTTTTACTTAAGTTAAAAAACATGAAATTTTGTCATTTCATGTTCTTATTTATTTATGGTTTAGTTTCAATTCTCTTAAATATTATTTCTAATTCTATAGTTGATGCTAATTCATTGCCAGCACAGTTTAAAGATATTCAACCTTTAATTTGTCGCCAATTAAATGAAAAACCATCTAATGCACCTTCATTAGGTTCAAATCAATAATTGGTGGAACGGTCTATCTTCAGATAATCAGCAACAGATTTTAAACCAATTTCCCGAATATATTTGCTCTGCTGACTGAATTCCCATGGTGGCGCAAGACACAGCCAACCGTGCGATCTTGGATTCAACCGAAAAGAACCTAAGGACTAATTATAATGAATTTAAAAACAACTGAAACTTAAAGTCTTATGTTGCAGTTCTAAAGAAACAGCTTATTGGAATCTATGATCTACAGACCCACCTTGGTGGTAAATGGGATGTTAAACAAATAATCAAATTGAACTAAAAGTTGTCACTAGCAATATCGATCCAAAAGATCCCACACAGCACTTATATGGAGGGCCTGCTTCAGATCAACCGTATCTACTAGGGTTCAGCACAGAAGGAAAAGAACATGTTATCCTTTTAATTAGTCTCCCTGAAATCACTGATAACATTGTAACCACTGTTCCAGGAGTTGGAAGTGGGCTTAATGATGCTCTATATCAAAGTCTAAGCATCAATGACGCCACCTCAGAAATTTTGAAAGGGAGTGATGGAGATATCAACAAAAACACGCAGATTATTTGGGTTGGTTATGACATATCTGAAAGTCCTGTTGATGTAGGCATAAATTTTTTCACAGATATCTTAGATTTTGGGTTAACAAAATTGTCTATAGCATTAGCAGTTGCAGCAGGGTCTGCATTAAACTTGTTCCAATGGGGATTGATCACTATACATAAAGGAACAGCACCACATATAACTGTTGTCGGTCACAGTTATGGTTCTGATGTTGTTGTTGAGACTACTATGAATGGTCTAAAGTTAGTAGCAGATGATGTTATCCTCATTGCCAGTCTCAGAGTCCCTGTTGACCATGCGTCCCAAATTGCAAATAATATGGTTTCATCTAATCCTGGAAGCCATAATCCAAAAACTCAAGTCTGGGCTAGTAAAACAGGCGAAGATCCGATTTGCCGTATTTCAAATTCACTAGAAACTGATACAATTAGCAAGAGCTTTGGTGCATCTGTCTTTTTTAGCGAACCACGGGGTGACCATGGTGGTTATTGGTATGGTATTGGATTGACAAATATGGCATTTATTATATTGGAAAACTATCATTCTGTTTTAACAGGTATTTAGATTTGTTTTTTTATATTTGTATTTTCAAATTTTGTTTTGAGTCGAGCATTAAGAATGATACTATAATATATAGTTCATAAAATTGGTTTTTTTTTTACTATATTTATTGTATTTTATTTTATCTTAGCAATTTATATTAACTCAAAATATAAGGCTTATGATATATTTACCTAATTGTTATACTAGTCTTCAGTTTATAAGAAAATAAAGCAAATAATTAATAATTGAGAACTTTTCCTTGAAAATAGGGTTCCGAGGTTCTCCAAGCCAAAAATGAGATTTTTGTTTAATATTAATTTATAGAATGCAAGGATCATTTTGTATAAATTTTATACTCTGTTAACATAATATTAAAATAAGTTATTGAAGTGCGGATTATAATTATATAGAATTAAAATAAAAAATTTTTTATTAAGTTTGGTTTAATAGTTGGAATATTTTAATTTGAAATTTGAAAACATTTTATATAGAGAAAATTTGCCTGATTTGCAATTGATCTAGATGTTAATTGCGGCTTAATTTACCAAAAGATGGGCAAATATAAAGAATCAATTGATGATGTATTAAACAAGATATTGGAAATCAACCCTATTAATACAGAAGCTTTATGAACTCATGGGATAGTTTAAATTAGGAAAATATAACAAGTCGCTTGTTAATTTAAACGAATCCTTAAAAATTGAAACACATAATGAGTCTGCATTATACTACAAGAAACTTATGTAAAACAATTTATAATTTGGCTTGATTTCAGATTTACAAAAATTTTGAATATGTGCATTTATACTGAAATATGTAATTTTGGCCTACATTATAACGATGATAATTAGGCATATAGTAGCGAGAAATCAATTAAAAAATTCATGAACTTAAATAATTAATAAATATATTTAAGTCATCCAAACATTATAGACCTTTTTAAAACTACAATTTTAAATGGTGATTGTAGGAAGAGAACTTTTTGGATAAACCATTCAATGAGTTAACATGAGAAGATTATCATAACAGGGTAACCCTTGTAACAAATAAGATCAAAGTTCGACTCTAGTAGTGAATATATAGTGATAGCAGTATTGCTTATACGATTAATTCATTCCTAGATAGTAGCGTCAAAACCTTTTAAAATAATCGTTTTAATGTTTAATATCTTTAACAGCTTATAAAAACTTAACACCATATTGTACCAATATAACTTTATTTTTAGAACAGTATTTTCGTTTGGAAAATGTAAAAGAAAACAATGCCATAAATAGCTATCGTTATATCGCTTTAGCCTCAAGTAATTACATATTAGGACCTGTGACTACTAGAATAATGATCAGATACGTATTGATGAATATTTATATACACATGATCATATGATCGTTATCGAGCCCTTCAAGTTGTATTTGTGAATCATGGTAAATAATAATCAGTTGTAAATAAGCAATAATTAATAACAATATATAAGGATAGATAACGGTTAAAAAATTCATATTCTTACATAAATTATTACATTGTCTATTCCTAGACATAATCTAAATCAAACATAATACTATCATATTTGATATAATAGCAATAATTTCCTTGTATATTTTTATTGTAAATTTTATCAAAGTTCTTATAAATAAAAATATTTAAAAAATACTTTCATGAACTTATACAATTTATAAGAATTTTAGTATTTTAGCTTTTTTGGAATTGTTGTATTATTATTAAAATTGTAGCAAGTATATTAAAACTGGTTATTTTTAACCAGACCTAAATACATTTACAGCCTCGATCTTTTTTGCATGAATCTATTTATTTTAAATTAGGATTAGCCATTATTCTTTTTAAAAAAATATAAACATATACTAAAGATTAATTATATAATAAAAATACCAGTTCTTTTCTTATCCATGCACTCAAGGTCGCATTTAAGATTACCACTGATAAGTTTTGCATAGCAAAAACAATTATCACCAGGGCATGCGCCCAAGGCCACTGCCAAAAATTACATGTTGGTTGAGAACATGAATGATCACTATCTCTGTCACAGTCACATTTTTCGCAAGTACATATTGCGGAAATACTCTTTCCAAGTTCAGAAATATTTTTATTACAATTTTTGCATGTATAACAGTCACTACATTTATCAAAACCATTTCCGCCAGGACATTCACATTTACAATCAGCACACTTAACTTCAGCATTGGGAACTTTAATGCATATAGCACACGAGCAAGTGCATTTTTGAACTTCAATTTTATTATCACATGGAAAATTTTGACATGCATGAACTTGATAGTTATATTTTACCAAATTATGATCGGAACTACCAATTAATAGGCTTGCTACAGGTACTGCAGCAATAATAAGGACATTTAACAAGAAGCTGAAATGCATTTTTCAATTTCAATTAATGTAACAGTGGCCCCTACATACTTATATGTGCCTTTTTCTTCTAAAAAAGTAATAATTAAAGTTTTGTACCGTTATCGTTATTGTTTTTGGTTATACAGCACTGTGCCTTATATCCTTTTTTTGCGCTAGATTGCAGATAGCGCAGTAGCTGATTTTCATAAAAACAATGTTACACGAGTTTTAAGCTAAAGACTAAAATAAAATATGTTCAAACCGCTAATCGGATCTGGTGTTTTTACCAACTTATCTTAAAATCGATTCTGACAATGCTGCGTAATTGTGCATGTTACAATACTTAATGCTTGCCTTCTTTAGCATCTCGGAATTTAAGCTTATTGATCTTCTATTCAGGATATTGGGAACATGTAACTTACGATGTAACTTCAGTGTAAGTTATGTTGTCAGATAAATTATTCAAACCTTATTTTGAATATCGAATACTGTAGGTGCTGGTGAAATTAGAGTGGTGCGAAACTATTGTATTGGCTGTATTGGTAAAATTAATGTACACTATCTAATTTTGTATCAAAATGTTCCAATTGCTTTGATTGAAAAATAGTTCAATGGTCTTCATTGCAACAAACAACAAAGTATATTTCGATATACTAGAAAGGAAATAATATTACTAATATCTTGTTAATCGGGAAATGTACTACTTTAATTTCTCAAAACAGCGGTCATGGAAATCTAAATATTCATACCTGCTATTCCAAGACTTTATGGTCTATCGAACTCATATCTCAATAAAGACCCATATAGCAATTTTTTTGCACTATATTGATATATCCATAACAATTAATTTTCACAAAAGGTACGTTTTTGAATATATTTATTTTATTTGCAATAGTTTAAGCTATAAAAATCATACTTGATTAAGTTAATCTTTACATTACAGATTTCTAGCATATTTTTACAAAAAATATGGGTTGTCGTCAATAGAAATCAAGCAGATTGACATTTTAGAAAAAAAATTTAATACCTTAATTTCCACAGCTCATATTTGATGAGTTTCAAAGCTATCTTAATGATTTAATAGTCAAAAAGAAGCTTAAAACTTAAGCCTTCTTTTGATTATTAAATTATTATGACAACTTTAAAATTCATTGAGATATGAGCTATATTGATCTACAACTTTTCTAGCTATTAGCGAAATAATGCAAAGAAAAAGGAGTAAATGATTTCGATATTAAGTATGTGATAGTTTTTTAATTTAAAAAAAATGTCTCACATTAACTTTGATATTGCTCAAAAGTCACTGTGAAAGAATGGAAAGAATGGCAAAGGTTTTGAAGATAGAATTAGAATTATTTTTATGAACATGTATATAGAATTACGTAGATTTGAGTGAGTATTCACTGAGTCATTGTCTAGTTGTTATGTAGCTGAAGTTGCACTGCCACTAGATGTAAATCATGAGAATGAAAGCTCATCGTGACTATAATCATGTGGTCAACATGGTTATGACCATTCTTCTCATGTTATTGAAAAGTCATCTATGGAGTTTCTCTAGAGCTGTGATGAATAGAATACATGAATCAAGAATTGAAAGCTCTTCGTGCCCTAATCAAATATGATTATGAACGTTCTTCTTGATTCATGACGATAATGAAGATAAATACTCAATTTTTTTTTTTATTTTGTTTAATCTAATTGACACGCACCAGGCGACAGAGGTATCGATTAGATAGGAGGCTGAAAAGAATATACAATAATCATTCAATGCAAGGTATAACAGGTGACATAGTAATGATCATTAATCAATTTTTTTTAATAATTAGTGATAGAAATTATTAATCAATTTTTTTTTTTATAATAAGCAATAGTTAAATCGTGATGTCTCTTGAACAAATAAATAAAATATATTTATTAGTGTCAGTCTTCTCTTAATGTGTTTTTTAATGTTATTATTACTAATTATAAGAAAATTGATTAACAATTATTACTATACACACCCCAAAGACATATAATCTAATATAATCAATTTTAAATTTTATTTTATAACAATAAGGATTGTAATAAAATTAGGCCTAAGATAGTGTGTGAATTTGAAGGTGTATTGTCAAGATTCGGTAAAATAGAAACTATTGGTATCTTAATAGCTCCATCAAAGAATAATTTTACTAAGAAATCATTAGATAGAATGGAATTGTCCGAATTTAATTTTATCCTTATGGATGAACAGTATTTGAGATTAGATTTGATTCAATTTGTTGAGAGTAAATAAATCGAATCAATTCAATGTAATAAAGAGTTGATTCTAGGACAAAATGAAAGCTCTAACAAATTTAGAATCATAAATATCATACTTTTATTATATATTTCTTTATTTTAACTTGTATATATTTTAAATTATAATTTTATTTGTATAATTTTTGATGACAATTTATATTTTGGAAGGATATTATCAATATCAAAATGAAAAATTTGAAAATTTTTATTCTCTAATCATTAAATGAAATCAATAAAAAGAATTTTGGCAGACTTAGAAATAGAAAGATTAAATAATTTAATCCAATCAATCCATCATTAACTGACAAGTAGTGCCAACAGTAACTTTGAAATTATTAAATCGAAATTTAAATTTCTCGATAAATTGGGATTAAATAAAGGGTAGATGATATTTCTGAAGGAGATACCTATTCTATATTTAATTCATTTTATTTTATTTTTTTTAAAAAAAATTACTTCATTTTAATATGTAATATAAAAGTTGTTTTTTTATAAAATTTGCAAGTCTTAAAAATAAAGTGCTAATTTTTGACTAGTCAAGTATAATTTTTAGTTATTTATCTATAAAATTTATCAAATTAAAATATCATTATTACTATCTAAAGATTAAAAACCTTTGTATTTTTTAAAAAATATTTGGAATTCTGATTTTTAACTATTGGTCTTAAATTGTTCAAGATCTGTTATGTAAAGATTTTTTCATTATTTGGCTTTAGTTACTCAATCAGCAAGATTCCTATCAATATCATGTTGATAATCATCATTAGTAGCATTAAAGTCTTATGTAAAAATTAAATTAGATTGTGTAAATATTTATCTAGATCAAACTTTAAATGAAAAAAGTGCATTATTCTTGTAAATTTCAATTTCAATTTATTTTCAATTTATAGTTCTATTTAATTGAAATGAAATTTTTATTACAATCATTGTTAACAAAGATGAGAAGATTGAATATTCTGTTATTAAAATTGTTATTTTGGTTTATTTTAGTGCTATATCAGTATAGTAATAAATTGATAATCTAAAGTTATCAATTTCATAGATTATTTCTTCTAATTCTCTAATTAATTAATGTAACTCAATTAATATAATTAAATTACAAAAACTGATATGATAGTTTTATAACTGCCAAAGATGCGATCCTTTATCTATAAGGTAGGAATTAAGTAGTTATTAGAGAAGTGACATTTATACTAAGTTTAATAATTAATTTTATTGGATCTTTTTATACTGAATTGAAAAAAATAATCGAAACAGCAAAATCTAATGATCTGACCTTGTTTGAAAAAATATATAATATTTTAGAAGCTGAATAAAAGGTAGTTATTTATTATTAATATATATATTTTGTAATTTTTAATTTATTAATAAATTTTTTAGTTTAAATAATGAAGTTGAGAAGCTTAGAAGATAGAACAAAGAAAGAAGCAGTACGAAGTAGATCTTATAAAAATTCATGATGCACATCAAAACGCGATGGAGATTAAATGAATTTAATAATTTACGAGATGA
The DNA here is from genome assembly GCA_910591965.1 of Dentiscutata erythropus. Lineage (NCBI taxonomy): Eukaryota > Fungi > Glomeromycota > Glomeromycetes > Diversisporales > Gigasporaceae > Dentiscutata > Dentiscutata erythropus. Next base: position 15,399 of record CAJVPY010000085.1, on the reverse strand, counting down.
AAAAAATAATTTACAAACTGAAAATAATCGCTTGGAAAATTCGATAGCAATTTTAGAAACTGGTATAAGATTGTTACAAGAAATGACAGGAATTACAATAATGAATATTGATTAGGGATCTTTTTTTATTTTTTTTATAAAACAAATTATTAATTTTGAATTATTTCTAATAGAAATTTTCATAGAAATTTAGGTTAAATTTTTTGTGTTGATAATAAAAATAAATTTTTGTGATTAAAAAAATTTTATTTGTACAATTTTTTAATATGTAAGTAAATGTAAAAAATATTGCTAAACAATTTTGAGTCTTTATTGGATTTTTGTGTATATACCATATAAGCGCGAAATAACGCGCAGGGGCGTAATTTTGAATTTTGGCCTAAATTAAGCTTAGCTCGGGCCATTATTCAAAATAACACTTCTGCACGTTATTTCACACTTATAACGGTATATATAAAAAATATTCTCTTGGATTTTTTAAAAATGTACTAAATTTGGTACAAATTAGTAAATACAATCCATTAATATAAATTCAAACTAAATTTAGATTTAAATTCAACTTTTTGATAATTTAATGCAGCAACTAGCAATCAACAAATATGTAAGCATTAAAAAACAAATCCTAAAGGTTGTATCTAAAAATAATAATAATATTTACTATCTATTGATTCAAAATTATATATAATTATTAGAAATGTTAATACTGATAATTGGATCTTATATATGAACTTATTACATTTATACTCACAAATTTAAACTATACGATATACTATCAATTAAATCTTCTAACGAACCTTCACTCATAGCGACGTTAAAGACATCATTTGCTTGATTACTATTTATTTCATTGGAATCTTTAAACTTATCATTTTTTATGTTGTTAAAATTCTCAGTTTTACTATCATTTGCATTATTGGAATTTTCAGAGTTACTATCATTTACATTATTTGTAATGTATTCGATACTTCTTTCTGCTTTGGACTTTTCATATTCACTATCTCTTGCACTATTTAAATCTTCAGATTTGCTATCATTTATATTATTTGTAATGTATTCGATAGTAACTTCTGCAGATAGCCTTTCAAGTTCAGATAAAACTTTATCTGACATTGGACGCTGGCTTGGTTCAGAAGACTAGCATTTCTGGTAAAGAAAGTAATAATCTAAAGGTGTGCTTTTAATATATTTTTCTCTTATGCCTCTAAATATCTCAAGAATTGTGGCAGTAAAGGGAAGTTTATAAAATGGTGAAACTCCACTTGTGAGTTCCCATAATAATACTCCAAGGCTGTAAATGTCAGATTTTTCATCGAGTTTGTATTCATCTCTATGCATGAAGCATTGTGAATCTATATATGCTAGTGTACCCACTATAAAGCTAGTTGAAGATTGATCGCTCAAACGCTTTGAGAGCTCAAAATCAGCAATTAAGACCTTGCCATTATTTAGTAAAACATTTTTAGAATGCTAAAATACTATCTAATAAGTAATTAAACATCATATTTAAAACAAACAAAAACGAACTCACCAAATTTCAATGAACAATATTATTTTTGTGCAAATAGTTTAGTCCATTTGTAATTTCTTTTGCAATTTGAATGAGTTCAATCCATGAGATTTTGTAAAGACCATCTATTTGTTTTTTTTGCAAATAATCCTGCAGATTTCCATTATTAGCAAATTGTAATACCAATATGAAACCTTTTTCCTGATCTAGGTTCATATAATTATAGTTATATTAGTTTATTATCAAACTATAACTTATTTTCAAATTAACTTTGCACACCTATAGCAATACCATGGAATTTAACAATGTTGGGATGGACAACCAAATTAAGTAACTTAAGCTGCATATATTATTTAAATATATTGGATTTGAATCTTAAATTTCAAACAACAGTTTAAATAATTATTAATTAAATACCTCATGATTAAATATTTTAACCATTTTATTGTCCACAACAAGGTTTTTCTTTAAACACTTTAATGCATATTTGTTTTTTTGGAAAATGACTGAAAATACAACTGCAGATCCTCCAACTGCGATGAGTCGAAGGTCGCTAAATTGCAAATAATCAAATCTTTTTATTTTAGAACTGTTTATATATGTCTCTAACTGCTCTAAGTATTCAATCACTAATATCAGGTAGAAATTTATGTTAGAAATAGATTACAATGTAAACGAGTTATCTGGATCCAATTAGGAATTAAATATTATAATTAAAATATAGCTTACATATATTTTTGTGTGAATTACTGTTGTGTATATCATCTGAATACACATCATCAGAAGTGTCATCCTCTAATATGATTTGCTAAGTCTATCTACAGCTTGGATAATATCAGGGTGTTTCATTGGGTCATCTTGCCAACATTCTTTAACAATAATTTAATATAATTATAAAAGTTAAAAAGAAAAGAGTCAACTTCTACATTAATATACCATACCAGTATATAAGGCAGAATATTGTGGTGGTGTTCCTTCAATGAGAACTTCTCTAAGACCCGCTATAACACGAATTAATTGAGTTGTTTCATTTATTTTTTCTAGTGGAGGACGTCCACTAGAAATTTCCCACATCATTACACCCAAGCTGTATATGTCATATTTCTTATTTATTTTGTATGAAGACTGTTGAAGAAGTTTAAAGCTTTGAGGATCAATGTATGGCAAAACACCTGCAATTTCTGTCTTTGTATTGGTCGCATTGGCCAAACATCTAGAAAGCCCAAAGTTTGCAATCTTAATATTATTTTTGTGAACTAATATATTTTTTGAATGCTATAAAATAAATAAATGTAATATGTTAATGTATTATTGAATAATAATTATACAAAAAATTTTAATTACAAGATCTCTATAAACAATATTAGCAGAGTGCATATGTTTAATGGCTTCGGCAAGTTGTCGTGCTAAACGGAGTCTGTTGTACCAATTAAGATTTACATTATTTTGCAAATAATTTCTCAATGTTCCACTATTAGCCAGTTCTAATACTAGAATGTAGTTGTGACTAGGTTCAAACAAAGTAACTGACAAAAATTTTTTAAAAAATATAAAAAATATGCAAAATTCCTAAGCAAAATTGAATTTTTTTTTAATAATAGACTAACCTTCTCTTTTAGTAATTCCATAAAATTTTATAATTTTATCGTTCATATCTACCCTCATATGTAATTCAATCTTAATTTTAATGTTTTTTTTTACGATTATTAGAATTATTTATAATTATTCTAGGGTCATATAATTTGCTTTTAATATACCTTTCTCACTAATACCTTTATAGATTCATTGTCATTATCACCTTTTGTAAAAACTTTTAACACAACATCATTTATATTTGAATTGGGGTCTTCTAATTTAGCACGATATACATTTGCAAATGCTCCTCTACTGATTAATTCAGAATTTTTAAATTGTTTGATATCATAAAATGTCACATTTAAGTCTTTTATTGTTTTTTCAATCAAACTAATAGTATCATTATTAAAGCTTAGTAAATTGGACATTTTCAAATAATAAGGCTTGATATGAGTGCCGCAAATGGAAACCCCAAAAATCTTACTAAGTAACATTTCAGGAGTTTCCATTTGCGACACTTATATACTGATACTATATTTCAAAATTTTTAGTACAATCAGAAATTAACAAAGTGTAGATGTAATGGTGAAAAATGGTAAGTGATTTAATGGTGAGGAAATATGGATTACAATAGTGCAACTAGCAGCTAAAAACAACTAAAATACAACAATCTATCTCCCAATAGTGGCAGTCTACGATCGAGGGGTGGAAAGATTTGGAGTAATTGGGATTTTATACTAAGCAAATCTTTTTATTCTTATGTGAATCTGTTCTTTCGATTAATGCAGTTTTAAAAATAGTAAAATAGCTAAATAAATCTTTTGTTATAGACTTTCAAAGTTTTTACTAAATTTTGTAACTATTGTTTTTTTTTAAATTATAGAATAATAATTATTATAAAAATTTAAAAGTCTATCCCTTAAGCCATTTGGAATTCAGTACAAATTTGTGCTGAATTTTACTATAAAAATACTTCTGATCTATTTTTTTAAAAAATTAATATATTTAAATAAAATTTTTTTTTAATGATATTTGAAAATAAGGATTATATTTTTGTAAAATTTTTATTTAAATTATAAACAAAAATTTTAACTTGCTTATAAACTAAAAATATACAAATTTTAAAAAAAAAATTTAATTAAAAAATTTTTTAATAAATTCTTTAAATTCTAATATTAAATCTATAATTTTTTAATAGAAATTATAGTTTAAATAAAGGATTACAAATTTTATTATTGTAACTTTTGTAATTTATTTGTAAAAATTAAAATTAGTATTAAAAATAAAAAAATTTTTATAGACAGAAATATATAAAATTTTAAAAATTTAAAGCAAAATTTTTATAGTAAAAAATTCAAAATAATATAAAGATATTTAAAAATGAGCAGAATTTATTTAGCATAAATAAAATTTAAATAAAAAAGAATTTACTAGCAATTTTTTACTAGTAAAACTATTAATTAAATTTATTTACTATATACAAAACGATGTGGATATATGAATAGCTAAATTTCTTTCCTTTAAATTCATGTAATATGTGATCAAAGAAATAGGTGTTTTCACCAATTGTAAATAATATGCGTTTCTCTTAAATTTAAGAATAACATGACAATTTCGATGCAACATAAACTGAAATTGATGCAGAACAGATATATATTGAATCACTCAAAGTACCTGAGGCCCACAATACTGATATTAGAGTTTATAGCACTAATTTGAATTACTTCAAAGTTCGGGATAACAACCGGTGAGTATGTAATTTATAATAATTCAAATAGACTAATTTTTAATACATATTCTATCTCTAAATAGGTTACCAAGATAGATAAATGCGACAACGATTTAAACACAAGATCGATTTGGCTTTGGATAATTTTAAATCATGCACAACTAATAATTGGGTGATGAATAATATAGATATGACAAATTTAAAATCGTTTCTCGCCTTGTCACCGAAACCATTAATTTTTATTTGAAACAAATGTAATAATTTTGAATTTATGGTATTTCATTTCTTATTTAGATTATCAAATATTATTAATCTTATACGCAGATAAAAAATAAAAACAATTGACATATTTTATTCAAATTATTTTATAAAGTAGGTGAATACTAAATTTAATAGTAAATCCTATATACAATTACAGTATTATGGATACTGAAATCTGATAAATTAACTCATTTATTCTCTCTTACCCTTTTCGTTTACGACAAGATAGATCTTTCTTCAATAACTAGGTAATAATTTTTCAGAAAAATGCACATAAAATTTGTTTAAAAAGCAGACAATTATTATAATGTTTTTAATATTATATACTAGTCACATTAGGATAATTTTATTTCTATTTGCATAGAATTACGTGTGGGTTTAAACTAACAAACTTTTTGAAAAAACCTGTTTAACAAATAGAATAATGCAACCTTTTCCCATATTCATAGTATTGGTAAAATTGGCAACAAGATGATTATTCATAATTATTTATCAAATGATATGAATAGGTAATTGTCTTCAAATACTCTATCTTGAATAATTATTTGAAATAGCAAATAAAAAATCTTAAAAATCTATACAGTACTATCTCTATTAATTTTATGACCAAATCGTTGAAAACATTTAACAATCCGAAAATTTTGAAAATTCGCGCTGAAGAATACTATAAACTTGGCCGGCATAATGAAGCTTTGAATAATCTAAATCGATTGTTAGACATTAATCTGAATAATAAGGCTGTGCTGCGATTTCAAGAAGAAGTAATGATAGATATTTTGACTGAATTATTAAAAATGAACCAAATAATAGTCGCATAAAATGTGATTAATTGTTTTTTTTTTTATTTCAAATATAGATATTGTTAATTTCTATAAAGAAAAGTCATGATTTACGGACCCTGAATTTTTTTTTTTTGAAATTCAGGCCAAAATTTGAAATAATGCCTAGTCCTGTTATTTTATTGCTAGTTTTTAATTTAACTATTTTTAATTACAAGAAGAAATCAGATTTAACTAATAAAGAAACTACAAAAATCAATAAAATCATATAATTATAAAAAATCATTTTTTCTTGTACTCTAGTTTGATTTTTTTTGAACTTAATTTGCTTATTTTCAATTTTGATTTGATTATTTTTAATTTTATATATAATCTTTTCCTGTCTATTTGAGTATCTCATTCATTTCAACTACCTTTTTTCTATCCTATAAATCATTTTTCTTAAAGAATTATCTTTAAATATTTTAGACAAGAAATTGGAAATGTTTTGACACAGACTCTGAAGACTTGTCAATAATAAATAGCAATCAGATGATTCAGCTCTTGCTTTAGCACCGCTCGAATAACTATTTTTTGCTAATATAACGTAAATTCTAATTGTTTTTTGCTTATCAAATCTTAATATAATGCTTTTAAAAGCTCGGATATTATCAATGTTAACTACACTAGAAAGAACTTTGCATTGAAACAATAATAAGTAATGTTGATAATTGTTGAAAATATCTATACCACCATCACCTCTTGATAACCTATAAAAAATAATAATAAATAAGGTAAGCAATTGTCATCTTCATCGTCAAGGAAAATGAAGGAGCCAATTTAGTTATTTATCTATACACCCTATTCACCACAGACTCAAATACATCTTTTCGGATAGCAGACAAACAAAGAAGGATATTCATAAGTAATTATTACTTGGCTCTGTAACATCCCCTCTCAAAACAATTTTACTTTTAAATTAATTGTTATCATCACTAATAGTTTATTTTGTTTAGATATTTTGATAACTTTATATTTATTTAGTACAAATATTTAAAACCAATACATAATATAAAAACTAATTTTTTTTGAATAAAATTGTATTTAATTCTCTGATTATTTTTTTGCATTTTTCTGCAGACTTTATGTTTCTATTTGCTCTTTTTAAATTTCTTCTAAATTTTCTTAATAGGTAATATTTTTTACCATAATATCCATATTCCACATAATTTAAACACAAAAAATTACTTCTGCATTTTGATTTTATCCAATCATTTTTTGTTTGCATGCTTTTTTCAATTCCACAAAGACAATGTTTAAAATAATCAAATGAACCCTTCAGAGTGATTCTTTCAAGAATATGATGAACTTCTCTGCTTAAATGTTTATTTTTTACTTTAATACTGAATTTATTATAATCTTCATTACTTTTAATCCAATATCGAAGTAGCGTGAAAAAACTGATTCCAGGATCATAATCGAGGAATTCAATAAATTTTTTTTGAACCATATCTATAAAGTACTTTCTGATAAATTTATTAGTTCGTAAAATTCTTTTAATTGTTTCAACTGGAGGTTTGTCAAACATGACAAGTTTATTAAATAGATCATTAATTAAAAATTTAAAAAAAGTAAAAACAATAATAAGTTTTTTATCAGCATCCATGTCTTCGTTTTATAGTTGCTCATTAAAAGTTTTTTGCATGTAGCTTTTATATATTTTTTCACTTACTGCGTATTCTACATTAGAACAAGGACTATTTAAAAAGATTTATTTATTTGTTTTATGCATTATCATTGAGATAATGATGTCCACATTTCAGAATGGTATCTAATAAAGAAATAGAAAGTATGCATTGTTATTGGACTAGTTAATATAAATTTAAGTATTATTCATGAAAAAAGGATGTTACATAATATATAAACGCTTTTATATTTGGTCAAAATCTATTTTAGAATTTATGTTTTATTAATAACGCATTAGACAAAATCCAAATTGGAATTCTTCGAAAGTTTTTATAGTTGGACTATAAAAATACAGTAGTTTATATGGGATGCCATCAATAGAAATAAGGCAGATTGACATTTTTAAAAAATTCAATATCTTAACTTTCACAGCTCATATCTCAATAAACTTTGAGGCTATCTTGTTGATTTAATATTCAAAAGAAAGCTTAGATTATTGGCTTTCTTTTGACTAATAAATTATCAAGATAACCTCAAAATCTATTGAGATACGAGCTGTGAAAGTTTAGGTATTAATTTTTTTTAAAATGTCAATCTGCCTTATTTCTATTGACGGCAGCTTATATTTTTCTCTTAAACATTTTAAGTGACATGCATAATATTTGATTGGTAATATAAAAGTAACTTAACAAGATACTTTCTATGCATAATTTACTCCATTTCTTTGTTTAATATACTATAAACGACTAATTTAATCTTTTAACAAATACTAGAACAAAAAGCTCTCAGAGTGGTTAAGATTTAATCTGGAATTCTATACAAGAAGGTTTTTATGATTAAATACAAAAAACTATTTTACAATGATACTTCTGAACAAAGAAACGAATCTAATATAATATAGTTTTTGCAAATTAAAAGATATAGTATATAAATAAAATAATTACTCGGAAATGCTTAAGAATTTTCTGTTCAAAATTATTCTTGTTTCAAGAATAATTTACACAATTACGCAAAAGTCTATGCGCTTTTAAATTAATCAAGGATATTAAATAAAGAAATAGAGCTTAAGCACATGTATATATTTAGTGATACATAATAAAGACTTTTACGTTTCAATACACCAATTCTTTGTTTCAGTAACATTATTAATTTAATCAGAAATATTTTGCTCAAAATTGTCTTTGTCTAAGAGCATTACGCACTTAGATATTGGACAAGGTTAATTTATTTATTCATATATTATACGCATTTTTGATTTAATTTGAAATTCTATACACGAAGTTTTTCTATAACTAATTAAGCAAGAGTTTTGTCTGCCACTATTAAGATTTTTTGACAAAATGGTATTTTAAAAAAAGCAACATGATATTTTGTATATTCTAGAGATGTAATTGTGAATTACAGTACATAAATTTATTTTAAATTAACAGTTTATTAACTAATAATTCATGAAAAAATATCTTATACTTTGAACTATATGCTAGATAATACAAGATAACAAAAAATAATAATTAGTTACAAAGCTTATATAATTAAAATATAGGAATATATATATATATATTCCAGTAACATGGCTATTATAAGAAATAGAAAATCTGATGCAAAATTAAATTAGTAAATCACGTAATAGTAGTTTGGGTGAGATTCGTTCTTAATATAAAAAGTTCTACCTTATAAAGCATCCACATTTTGATGAAAAGAATGTGTTCATAATCTTGATCTATTGACTGCTTTGACAAACAATTAGCATACTTGTGCCCCACCTTTCGACAATAGTAACAATGATTTTTTTCATAAATCATATTTTAAATGTTTCTCTTTAATGAGAAAATAATTACTGCTAAAATGTGCTACAGTACTTTGAAAATCACTTATTTAAAATATTACAAAAAAAGCTTTTAATCCAATGTATAGTGCTAGTGATTATATATATATATACGGGATTATATACGAGATACAGGACAGATGTAAAAAAACTATTCAGAGAATTGACTAAAACATAGTTTTGGTAGTTTAAGCAATAAAAACATTCAATGCTTAGTATTATACAGGTATAAATGCGTTTAAGTAATGTAATCCGAATTAAGCAAAACTCTAAATTTTAATTTAATATTTAAAAATAAATTTCAAATTTGGATTTTTTTTTTTGTATAATAAATTTGTAAATTAAATTTGCACAATAATAGATAAAATTATTTCATATTATATAATTTCATTATATAATTGTGTCAAAAGAGTGCACCAAAAATAAAAGAATTCTTAGGGCATATCTGTTCTCGAGATATCGCATTTATTGTGAATTCAGAAAATGAATAGCTGCTAATACCTCAGATCAATGTTTAGAAATATTCATTCCATTCTCAAATTATTGATGAAATCCGTAAACTAATAGTTATTAATAATATAAATTATACAATGAAAAATAATAGCATGGATTTTTTTTATCAAAGTTAATATCCTCACTGTGTTGTTACATAGCACTATTAACATTATCTCTTAGAATCTTTAGACTTTGATCAATGAGGACCTATATATAAATATATAAAAATAATAGAAATAAAATTGCATAAAAAAGTAATAAGTTAAGACTTATTGACAAAGCAATCACTCTGCTAATTAAAATTTTAAGCTTATGATAATCTGTAATACAGGACGGAACTTCAATCGTAAAGATTTCTTGTATTATAACATATCGATCAATAGATATCATCCTTTTAATCACAATGTCAAACCCTTCTGTTAATGTACCAAAGATTTGAAAATTTTTGTAATAAACGTTTCTTTTTTTTCTCTTGAGCAACAATATATTTTATATTATTTCGCATTTGTCTACTTAATTTGGCAAAGTCAAGTTTAATCTTTTTCTGAATCTTATTTGTCGGGCTTCCTGCAACCTCTAAAGTGAAGATTTCATAATTCGAATAATTTTGCACGGTAAAGTCTGGTCTAGTTCCGTTTGTGGAATCTTGGGAATTTTGTAGTTTATTATATTTTGATGATATTGATGCTGAATCCCTATAAAGAAAATTTGATATAATTTCTAATGTAATTGTGGAATAATAGAATGTACATTACTTACCAACTAGTATAAAAACCATCAATATCTGCCAATATATCGATACTTGATTCTAAAATCTCTGTACAAAATTTTAATTCAGACATTTTTAATGAAAAAAAATCTCTCCTTCAGAATTTTTTAAGACTAATTCAATTTATTATTTCAATAAATCAGAGAATTTGAAAGGTCAACTTTTCCAATCATTAAATTAATTCTATAAATTTTTTAATGATAAGATCTGTATGATACATTACAATTTTTGTACAGTATCAAAAATAAAAGTAATTTGGCATTCTTTTAAAGTTTTAATTCCCAAATTTACTAATTTCTGTTTCTGTTCCACTTTTTCGAATATATTTTTAGCATTAAAAGTCTAAATATTATTATAAATGAATTAATATTATCAAATCAAACCAAGAAAAAGGAGCACATTTGTGTTATCTCTTTACTCTTAAAAATAGAAAATATATTATCTAAATATTCGTTAACTTCTTCGTCTAATTCTACATTTGCAGGTGGAAACAAATTGCTCAAAAAATGAATTTCATTATTTTTCAATAAATTTTTTAATCGATTAATATCCAAAATATAGTCCTTAATAAATCTTTTTTTGAAAAAAAATTAGAAAATTGAATAATTAACAAACACTTTTATGTATCAATAGGTACCTATCATTTTCTGTCTTTTTACGTAAACTGCTCTATAAATTGAAGATAGTAGTGCTTTGCTTTGAAGAAATGACAACAGTTACAAAAAAATAGTCATTTAAAATATGGCTCACTTTTTTACGGCATCTAACAGGGTAGTTTTTATTTTTACTAATTGCTTCCAAGGATTTTATTCAAATATCTTCATTACATTTTTCAGCTGTCAAGAAATTGAGAAATTCATTATAACTCCAATCATTTACATTAGATTTTTTAAAATAGTCATTCACTTCTGGCATTCTAAAAATAAAGAAAACATAGTAAGAATAATGCATATTAACTATGATTTCTATTAATTTATTTACATAATTTTCTTAGTAATTAATTAATGAACTACTGCACAACATTCTTTGAGCTCAACTAAACTGCTGCACAATGTTCTTTGAATTTTTAGACGAATCGAATGATAGACCACTAAACTGATATGCAGCGTTAATTTAAACTGCTGCATAACATTCCTCAGTTTAACGGACGAAGTATCAAATAATATCAAATAATAAACATCATTGAATAATCATATAGCTCAATCTCTAAATAAGTTTTTACCTAACGAACGTAATACTTCATATGTGAAAGATTCATATCGATATAGATATAGATATATATGTATTTGAAATATTCTCAGAAAATAATAAAAACAAGAATTATGCATGTTATTTTCAATTTTTATGTGAAAGAGAAATGAAGATTTCCGTATGTACTTATATACTATTGCTATATATCAGATTAAGGGATCAGCAATCACCTAACCTTAAATTTAGTTATCAATATCGATATCGATATGAGTGCGGGCAAGAGAAAATATACATTCTAAAAATAGATGATTATGAATTTTATAGTAATCTATTTTTAGAGTGTACATTTTCTCTTGCTTGCACTCATATCAATATACGTTTATTTATACAAGAAACCATATCATTACAATTTAATTTTTTTTTTTTTATTATTATTATAAGAGAAGAATTAAGAATTAAATTTGATGACTTATTTATAATGAAACCTGTGACTTTTAAATTTTTATTTTACTTTGAATTTAGATTATTTAAAGAATATTTTATACATAAGATTAATGTTTTTTAATGTAAGAATATTCTATTTTATTTCAATAATTAAAAAAAATAATTTTTTTGCCATTAGATCATATGGTTTATTGAGTCTATCGAGCTCACATCTTCAATAAAGCGAATCACAGAATTCTAAAATAGTGTTATTCTTCATAATAATAAATAAAACTTTGGCTAAAGAAACCGTAATACAGACTGAACTACCATAAGATGCCTGAGATTGAAAAGTAACAAAATCACTCCTTTATCATGATCCTTTTAAAAATATTGGAATGATTATTGTAGCAAGTAGAGATGTAATCTGTTCAAAAATTTTATTGTAAAAACCGGTTTATACTGAAGTTTTATATATAAATAATTTGAACGGATCACATAGAGCAAATCTTCAAAAGCTATGTGAAATAATATGTTTAATAAGAGTTGTAATCCGAAACTATAACTAGCCAGAATTTATAATAGTTATATAATAAACTAAGTTCACATCTCTACGTTTAATTAATATAAGTACTACATAAATTTTAAGAATAAGCACAATGCAAAAATACAACTAGAAAGCAATTTATTGCATCAAGTAAAAATCGAAGAGGACAGCAAATTCCTGTGGTGTGTCTATATTACAATTATAATCCAAACGTAAGTAAGCCGAGTTGTTAGTAAAGGTGAAGAATCATTTCTGCTATCTTAGCTCAATTAATTATAATATTTTATTATATTAATTATTTTTGTATTATAATTAAAGATTCTTATTTTGGCAGAAATTAGAATTAAGAGGTTTCATCGAGTATTCGAGTATTATGTTTTCAATTAGTTATTTATAGTTACAAAATTCAAACATTATACAATAAAAGATTATTTTTTCATTTAAACTTATTGTGTTTTGACTAGAGATGTGAACCAAACAATGAACAGATAATATAAATACCGGTAATCTATGAGTTACTATAAACTGGTGAATATTCATAGATTTAAAATAACCTGTAGATTATTTATATTATTTAAATTTACAGGTAAAACATTCATACTCAGCAAAAAAAATAAAATAAAATAACCAAATAAGATAAAATTAAGAAATTAATTTACACAATTGCTAAAAAATTAGGGTTTTCTTATAGTTAAGTTCTCCATTAGTTTGATCAAACATGAGGTCTTTTGCTAGTGCTATATTATAAAAATAATATAAACACAATAATAACTTTGCTTAGATTATTAAACCTGACATCAGATTTGTATTTACCAAAAGCTGGGCAAAGGAACATAAGAATAAAAGGCTGTATGATCAATAGTGGCAAACAAATGTTCTTATTTTTCCTCTTGACATTTCACAATTGAATTTGGGTCAAAATTCAAAATAACGTCTCTGTGCATTATTTCACGGTTATACAAGTACATACATTTCTGCATTATATTTATTAAGCTTTTAGCATCAAGTGGGTATTATGGCTATAACTTATATTCAACCTTAAGAACCTCAGAATTTAATAATATATTGTCACGGGGTGAATTGTGCGTTTTAATTGTTTGTTAATAGAAAATATAAATTTATACAAAATAAGGCAACTCGCCAGAGGCATGACATGACGTTGGTAATTTGGAATTAAATTTATTTAAGTAATAGATTAAAGAGATTTATCGAAGGAAGTACTTAATTATATTGTGAATTTAATACTGGAATCCTGTAGGATGATCTTTGACAACAGAGAAAATGTAGTGCTTTTATAACTTCTACTCTTTAATGAATTCACGAGGCTTAGGGATGACTAACATATTATATATATAAAGAATTTAAGAAAGCTAATTTCTAAAAGAGGGGTTTACAATAAGAATTACAATATTTGACAAGTATACTCAAAGGCTTTGTTTTGCTTATTTTTATAAGATTGAGAAAAGCCACTTAATTATCTTAAAAAAAATTCTTGTCTTTTTCAAATTTAAATCGAAAAAAATCCAATTTCCTGTATTGTGTAAGGCATTGAAAATTTTTTTAATATATATTTGGACATTGAATTTGCCTTTGTTTCCATGATTATAAAACTTATAAATTATTACTTTCCCATGTTATTTTGGGAAATGGTTGAACATAACCTTTATTGGTTTTGGATTTCTTGTTACTAGAGATGCGATCTGTTCAAATTATTTATATATAAAACAAGGTTAAAGGATAGAATGCCAAGAGAGTTTTTTATATAATTATATTGATTAGTAAAAAATGATTAAGTTGCGAATATAATGTCAAATTATCAATAAGTTTAAATTATTTTTTTTACATATTACATCAATTAATAGTTTGTCTATCTAAAATAAAGTATTCAAAGTATAGAATTATATAGCACAGCAATTATGCTTATATTTAGATAATTACTTTAATAAAATTATATAGATGTATTTATTTAATATGAAATTGTATGATCATAATCTACTAGCACAACAGGTGGTGCATATATGCCACCCTCTTATTGTAGTAACATATAGTATAAATTGAAATTATCTGCAAAAAATTAAAAATTGTCTAATTCTTTTGTAAGGTTGGGATTCGTATAGTAGACAAGTATTGTAAGAATATTTTCGTTACTCTTTTCAAGGTATATTAAATTTGTTTTAAAAATAGTAATATTGCTCAAAAGAATTGATATTCGTATTTTTCAGATAAATTATATTTACAACTTAATAACTTTTATTCGAATGACATTTTTAAATTTTCAAACAAATGATAACTGGTTTAAATAATTATTTTTAAATAGAATTCAAATGAAAGTGCTCAAATAAAAAAAATTCGATTTCAATTATATTTTTGAGTTGAATTGAAATTTTTAATCACTAAAATTAAATTTATTATTTGACTCATGTATGCATTTGAAAGGAAAACACAATATATTTAATTTAAATAACATTTATATTTGCATGTATATAAATATGCATTGCTTAGAATTATAATAAAAATTTGTTTAAATTATAATTTAGACTGAAATTTTAGCTCAAAGATAGTGTTCAAAGATAAGCCAGCTTATCACGGCTTGCTGCGGCTTAATGCGGCTTATCACGTGATAAATTCGAATT
>CAJVPY010000084.1:0-37810 GCA_910591965.1 Dentiscutata erythropus | reverse complement strand
ACCGGGTCAGGCACGTGTTATCTGTCCCTAGACCATGCTCCCTGTCTTTTCGATCTGTTGACCCTTGTCAACATGCATTGAATGCATCACCTGGATCAATTTTTAATGATCTTGTAAAATCTGCAAGTATTCTTTCGTATCTGTTAATCATGCGATCTATTTCTCTATTAGACGTTATCCAAACGTCATTAGATTCGATTTCAAATGATTTGTTTAAATCTACAAGTGCTTCCTCGTATTTGCCTAACTTGTAAAAAATTTTTCCCCGATTTCGCAGTACAAATGTATTATTAGGTTCAATTTCCAATGATTTTGTAAAATCCCCAAGTGATTCGTAATAATTTCCTATATTGTAATAAGTTAAACCACGATTTCTCAACGTTAATGCATTATTAGGTTCAATTTCTAGCGCGTTGGTTAAATCAGTAAGTGATTCTCTATATGAGCCTAACATGCGATAAGTTGTTCCACGATTATTTAAGACGGTTGCATTGTTTGGTTCAATATTTAATGACCTGTTTAAGTCTTCTAGTGAATTTTCATATTCATTCATCTCATAATAAGTTGCACCACGATAATTTAATGCAAATGCATTATTTGGCACTATTTCTAGAGATTTGCTTAAATCCGCAAGAGATTCTTCAAACCTTTTTACCATGTGATAAACTAATCCACGACAGCTTAACGTCAATGCATCGTTTGGTTTAATTTCTAATAATTTATTAAAATCTACGAGTGATTCTTTGTACATATTCATTAAGAGATAAATTAATCCACGATTTTCTAACGCAATTGCATTATTTGGTTCAATCTTTAATTGTTTGTTTAACTCGGTAAGTGATTCTTCAAATTCACTAGTTAGGTTATAATCCCTTAATGAAAATGTTCCATGTTCATTCTTTGCCAAGAAATCTAATAAATACATAATAGAAATTTTTTAGTATACTACGTTAAACCTTTTGTAAAGCTTTATTTTATTTTCTTTCTTTCTTTTTTTTTTTTTTTGCATACCCATTTTTGTAAAGTTTCAATTAAAGATACAATCGAGATCTGTACGTTTGTTATGAACAATACGTGCATATATATACTTTATACGCATCATACTGTATACGTAACACAAAATGCACATTCGCTAAATCAGGTATAGAAAGATGATGCGCGCTTGCGAAAATCGGTCCATCCGATAGAAATTTCTTTATATATCTAGTCAAAAAAATAGATTAGGTAACATTCTATGCAAACACTTTTAATTAAAAGTCGGAAACTATTCCATTATTTTTGTTACACAAGATCCCAAAATTTTGTTGGTTTGGTTGTTTCTTTAGTTACGTATATTTATCATAGATTCTGAATAAGAATTCACTGGTTGTTTCTTTTCCGGAGTTTAATTAGTGTTAATTATAGTATGTTGAACTTACTGTTTCTTTTTAGGAGTTTAAAATAAGTGAACGATCGATAAACTTGTTAAAAAGATCAACAAGTGAATAGATCACGGGATCTAAAAATAACCAATCAAATTGGCTAAAAGTAACGGTAAATTTTAATACATAGACACATGTTCAGTACATTAGTATGAAAAATAAAAGCGTTTAATATTGGTCCATAAATAAACATTTCACCAATCCTTATTACTTGAAATTTGAGTCTACTACTAAGTGACATAGTAATACATCGTTCGTCCGATCTTGTACTCGTGATTGAAGAAGTCGTCAATCTTTCATGATATTGTTAAAGTAGTATGGTAGTTTATGTTGGTTAGCGTTAGAAGCAAAGACATATTTGGACTGCAGATTCCCGTACTCCATAATGATTAGGTTAGCATGCCAAGCATTGTGAAATGATCATCATTATAAAGGATTTCTACTTTTACTTTTTCTTTGGAAGTGAGCCTGTATATTTATTATACCTGTTTAATTAAGGATTGTCAAGGGTTAAAAGTGAGATTTCCGAAAATTACGTATATCCATCGTTTACTGGGGTATGCGATACTATACCGGGTGTCCCAAAAGTTCCTATACACGGTCCCTTTTTTTTTAAAGTGACCTTATATATAGAGATCACGATGATTATTTATGCAACACTTAAAAAAAAAGGACCATGTATAGGAACTTTTGGGACACCCGGTATAATTAACAAACTTATGTAGATCATATATATATCGTAATAATGGAATTTTTATGGCCCATGACTTTTCCGAAATTTATATAGTAAAATACGTTTTTTAAAATTGCTATTTCTCTTTTATTTTTAATGATAAAGATATAAAATTTACCAAAACTAATAGAGAATAAGTTATAGTTTTATGCTTCAGAGAGTTTTTTAATTTATAAAATAGCTAATCATGCAAAAAACTCTTTTAAAAATTTTTTATCATAAATGTTTTCCGCTCTATTGCAATTTTTAAAAATTTATGAGGTAAAAATTTTCTCTCTATATTAGTATTTTATATATTGTCTTCAATTAAAATATATTAATTTTTTTATAAATAACAAAGTTTTTCTGGAGCCTTAGCGATTTAAAAAAATTGTATTTTACTATATAATTTCGGAAAAATCAAAGGCTATGAAAAATTTTCCTTATTGCAATTTATATATATGATCTACATATGTTTGTTTATTATGGTATCGCACACCCCAATCGTTTACGTAAAGGCATAACAATTCGTGAAATCTCATTGGCTGCAAATCGTCAACGTATTTTTCGATTAAAAAATTAACTTTCGATGTTAGAGTTAGGTTAGGGTTGCTTAGGTTAGAAAGAGCTTTTTTAATACCAAAATTTTGCAAGGAATTTTTTTTTAATGCGCAGAAGGTGGTTTTATAATCAAAATTTTGAGTTATGGACGATTATTTGTTTTACGTTACACCTGATCCTCACGTGTCTGCAGACATTTTATGTGGTTAATACTGTAATACTGTAATACGTATAATTAGTGATGTGCCATTTATATGATACCTGGAAAATTTTAGCATACAGTACGTACAGTACCTATAGTACGTATTAGTATAGTGCACAGTGTGTATAGCATGTGCAATAAGTATAGTACGCGTATGATATATAAACTATCTATATGTAAAATTTCGCAAGGAGTAATCTTACTTAGAATACAAAAGGCGGTTTCGTAAGGGAACTTTTGAGATACAGATAGTTTTATAATTTGTTCTAGAATATTCTAAAAAATTTTTTTGCGTACTGTACTATATGCGGCACATCACTGTGTATAATAAATAATCGATCGATGGTGGAATATGTACTATTTATTTCCCGCAACGGCGGGAATAAGAGGTACATCCCTGGTCATCTGGGGGCCCGAAGGGCCCACAGTAGGTGGAGATCTACCGGGTTATTTCCCCGTAGCGGCGAAATAAGGGTATTATTCTTCATTTTTATATGATGTCATGACAGGCTTTACGACTCATAATCACTAGTTTGATCAATAAAAAAAATCGAGTTTCTAGCAATGTTTGTTATTTCCTCGGTAATTCTTGTTATTTCCCCGGAAGTCCGGGGAAATAACAAGCGTTGCCGGGAAATAACAAACATTGCTAGAAACTCGATTTTTTTACTGATTAAAGTAATTATAAGTTGTAAACCCCGCCATGCGATTGTCGTGCCTGAAGTTGACACTTGCCTGAAGTTGTAACTTCAGGCGCCTGAAGTTACACTTGCCTAAAATTACCTAAAATTACTAATTAATGCATGCAAGATCAGGGGTTAATTTCAGTCAAGTCAACTTCAGGCAAATGTCAACTTCAGGCACGACACGATCATATAGAAACGTGGAATAATCGATCATGATCTAAGAGCTTAGACAATCGCCCATAAAATGTTCTAGGGTAGTAAGGAAAATTCTCGTCCCTTAAAGGGAATCCGAAACCTTTAAGAGTACAGGCTGTGAGAATAATAGTTTAATTAACAAAAAACATATCCCGTCCCTATACTGATATTTACGTTATGAAAGAATAATACTTTCGCCTTTAAAAAGGAGTTAACCCACGGATTATCAATAAATAAGCTAAATAAATCATATTACCTTCTGTATAAAATTCTAAGTTACTTCTTGGAAAGTGACTTCATATTATTTTTTACTTATCGACTATTATAACTTTTGATTATTTCATTTCATCCCATGATAGGATTTAATGAGCCGTGATTGATCAATTCCATTTGGTTCATAACTCTACTCGCAAATTGGCTGAAACGTTAAAATCCTATTTACTCAAAACACGAAGAATTCATCAATCACTATAGCTAAATTTTGCATATAGTGATGGTGATTATAAAGTGGCATAATACATTTTCATAATTTAACATTTATATCATCTCTCAATGAAGGCAAATCAGATACCGGGGCACTTCAAGAACACTGAATTCAGTGATCATCACATCACGTGAAATCACACAATGACGTCATTTGTTTACTAGCACTAACAAATTGGCCTAAACTAACTAACCCTAACGCTAACACTAACCCTAACTTCTTAGGCCGAGAGCATAATCATGTGATGTGATGATCACGAAAATATCACTGAGTTCAGTGTTCTTGAAACTACCCCATCAAATTGTTTTGTCTCTTGTTTATATTCAGTGATTACAATTCATCTATCCTATAAAATTTCCGACAAAATAATTATTAGATTTAGAACTTGGAATTGGTCTAATTATTCTAAGTAGAACATGAAAAAATAGTTACATGAAGCTTTTTTTACAAATTATTATTTAAATTGAAGTTATTGATAAAATTAATATTGATGTTTTACAAAAATAATAAATAAAAATTTCTTTTATCAGAATTACAAGGAAATTCTAGTAATAGATCAAATAAAATCTAACCCATATACGTATATACGAGTCCCTGACGAGGACGTCGTGGAAGCAAATTACGTGAAGACCGTCCAATCAAATTGTGGAAATTTAAAGCAAGAAAAGCAAAAAAAAGTGCCAAACTATTTTGGGCATTAATGAAAAAATGTGGGGAGACAATTCGCTATATAAGCATCTATCTAACCTAACCCTAGCCTAAGTTACTCTAACCCTAAAGTTAACAAAATAAAATATAAATTGCCTCCACTAGAAAATTGGGGACACTTAAAGAACAATGAACCCAGTGATTATCACATCATGTGAAATCATGGAATGACGTCATTTATTTACTAGCACTAACAGATTTGGCCTAAACTATATTATCACCTAACCCTAACACTAACCGTGACTTAGGCTGAGTCAGGGTTGTTGGTTTACCATAATTTTTAAAATTTTTTGGTAAATTTACCAGGCTGTTTGGTAAATTACCAGTAAATTTATAAGAAGGTTTATATAATATAAAATCATGTGATTTGGTGATTAAAAAATTTTTTTTAGCCAATCAAATTACATAGTCAAACTCAACCTTAAGTATATAAAGGTAAATTTACTATTAGTTATTCTTAAGAAGGTTTATATAATATAAAATCATGTGATTTAATGATTAAAAAATTTTTTTTGGCCAATCAAATTACATAGTCAAACTCAACCTTAAGTATATAAAGGTAAATTTACCACATCTTTGATAAATTACCTGGTAAATTACTGTAATTTTACTATGGTAAATTTACCACCTGCAACCCAGAGCTGGGATATTGGTTTACTATAATTATTAAAGTTTTTAGTAAATTTACCTGGCTATTTGATAAATTAATGGTAAATTTACCCTTAGATATTCTTAAAGAAGTGTTTGTGCAACATAAAATCATGTGATTTGATGATTAAAAAATTTTAACCAATCAAATAGCATAAACAGACTTAACCTTAAATATATAATGGTAAATTTACCACACCTTTGGTAAATTACCTGGTAAATTACCGTAATTTACCAGTGGTAAATTTACCACCAACAACCCTGGGCCGAGTGTTTTGATGTGATGATCACGAAGATATCACTGGGTTCACTCTTCTTGAAACTACCCAGAAAATTGTTACGATCTAATCCATACATGGCAAAAAATTGTTACAATCTAGTTCGCAAACATTTGCACCACATGATCACATATAGCAAAGTATATAAGACATAAATAGTTATTTAAACATTTATACCACATGATCATATACGGCAAGTAAGACGAAATATAAATCATTAATTATAAATTATTAATGATCATATATGACAAAGTAAGACAGTCTAAGTTATAAATCGTAACAAAATCGGTAGTAATATCTAATCAAAATGCGGTAGAAGCTATTACAATCTAATTAGCAAAAATATTGTAAATCGTTAATTAGAGAAATTTAAACCAGGTAATTTTTTTTTCAATTAATTAATTTATAAAACGAATTTGCATTTTATATTTGTCAAAATGAATTTGTTCTTAAAAATTCTGATGTTGAAATATCCGTTGTCATAAATTCCTCATGATGAACTTGATTATGTTGCGAAGATAAGAGAAGGTGAATTTGCAATTGTATACTGTGGTAGATGGTCGCCTGTTGTACTTTAAGTTATTAATAAATCAAATGTTTATAACGATGAATTTATAATGGCGGTGATTTTTTTATAAATATTTATTTTTAATTAAAATATTTTTTGGTCGCGGCAGACACTGAATTTGAAGGCTTGATTTAAAAACATAAGTTCTGTTAACTTAACCCTAAAAAAAAGTGAAAAAACATCCCAAAAAATTACAAAATTTCATATTCCTGTGCATTTAGCTTTGGTGGGTTCTTTACACACAAATCTCTACAATAAAGCAAATGGAATGAAAAAACTTAAATCCTTTACTTTGCATTATCACTTAAACTAATTTACACACAAAGCCTTTTCATCGAAATTTATATACTACAGATGGCATATAATGCAGATTTAAGACTTTTAATTTCAAGAAATATAAAAATAATACTGTATATAGTTATTGGATTGGAAGTAAATGATTTGGAAATAATTAAATCTGAAATAAATAAATAAAGTATGTGAATAATAGCGCATTTGTAAAACAACAAGACTTTTAAATTTTGATTGCTAATATGTAAACAGTGATTTGGCTGAGATAATAAATGTTTCCCAGGCTAAGTAGCTTCGTTATAATAAATTTATATATCTAATTAAATACGTCAAAAATTGGGAAGATGGGTTAACCTGTGGATAAGATGGGTTAGACATTTTATTATAGAACGGAGTGCCAACATTTTTTTTTTTTATTCGATATTAGAAAATCGACAATAAATTTTGTCCCCAAAACTTAAATATGGGGATCAAAAATTAGTTAAATGTGATTAACATTATAACCTAATCATGATACTTATCATGTTTCATTATTTTTTGTTACTATTAATATTTTACGTATTCTATTTTTAGTCAATATTTATAAGATATTGGTCATGCGATGATAAATATCATCGCATGATCCAATATCAATGTTATCGTGCAATTATGATCATGATTTTCAAGTCATTATTGGCTAACTGTGTTTTAATTCGAGATTGTTGTGCTTATGTAATAACGTACAAGAAGAAAAAAATCTATGATCATAAGAGTTTGCACGATAACCCCCATATACAGATCCACCTAGGTCAGCTAGGCCAGCTATCGGTCAGTTATTATCGACTATCGACTACTAGCCGGCTATAGTCGATAAATTACTTGATTAATTTCTTAACGTTAATCAATTTTTTAATCAAACTTATATGTTACGTATACAGTCGGGCACATGTTATAAACAGCCAATCAAAATATTCATTCGAGTTGACATGCATACGGGCGTATGCATAGTCAACGGATCGAAAAGTTAGCTAAGCAGGGGTGAGAACAGCAGGGGCCGGGTTAGTCACGGGAAAAGGGCAACGGGGAGGAAACATGTGAAATTGGTGCCAAGGCACGGGATTCAGGTGAAAATCCAAACAAAGGAGTATGAGGTAAATGACCTTCCGCAATCAGCAAGTTCCGCCAACCCCGGTCAAGTTTAGAACAGGTAGGCCACAAAGAAAAGGGGATTGAATATGGCTTCTGCGTCTAGAACCGCTAATTCCACCGCGAGAAGTAAGCAATTTTGCAATGAACAGGAAACAAAAGAAAGCGACGGGTCCAATTCAGCTAGGAGGCAATACATTATCGGAAGATACGGTAGAATCTTTAGAGAGCCGAGAGCAAGAGGCTCAAAGCCAAGTTAACCTACTGAGCTTAGAAACCAAGGCATATTTAGACGCAGTAGTTAAAGAGACTGCAACTTCAATTATACAATTAATGCGGCTGTACATGGACCAGCAATTTGAATCGATCAATAGCAGGTTTGAGCAATTGGAACAGGCAAATGTAGGCGGTAATGAACTCAATATCAATAATCGGACCGACACGGAACAAATAGTAGGCGCACAGCAAACACAGAATCGAAGCGTAGAGGCCACGCGAAGCACGAATTCAGGAGGTAATCAGGGCCAAAATGAAGGTAATTATCCATCGACTCCAACACTCAACAGATTGATCATAGATATGGACCCAACTGACCTAAGTGGTAAAGGCGGAGTTGTCAAGTGCAAAGCGACATCTAAAAAATTTCCAGTATTAGACTATTCAGAGATTAAACAATCGTTTATGGTTCAAGGGTTAAGCAACCCAAGAGCTATTGAAACTGAGGGTATTCGTTTGTGGTGGGTCTCGAATTGGAATGAGGGCAGAAACTAATCGAGACACTCCCACAAAAGCCAAGCTTAACGAACAAGGTATGGAAATCGTTGGCGTTAGGCTCGTTCATAAATCTCCAAGAATTTTCGCAGAAGAATATGATTGATAATGTTAAGTATATGAGCGAGGACACGGTCTTACAGGCATCCGAGAATGGGACTATATCAATAAGGAAGCGCTCACGCAGTGGCATGTTCCAGAATATATCTGAATAGTTGCTGGCGTTTAAAGCGTACATGGATGCAGTAATTATACTCTACGAAAATCGAGAGCAGGAGCTGAATACATACAGAGACCACATAAACGAATTATGCATAAAGCATGAGTTCTCTGCAGTATTAGAATACGACTAAGATTGAAGAATCTCACTGGTTATGAACCGAGACACTACATTGATGGACAGAGATATCGAAGCAGAAGGGAAGAATTTTGACGCATCCACAACAAAAAGACCAAGAATCGAAGGTTGGCGCTCGAACTGGGCTGATACCGCATGGTATGATGGTAAAGAAATATGCCTAAATTGGAATAAGAAATCGTGCCCGGAAGATAAGGCATGTGGGAGGGTTCATGCATGCATAGTATGTAAAAAATTGGGTTATAACGAAAAAACTTGCTACCGAAAAGGATACAGGCATAGGAATGCCAATGCAGGGAAGAATATCTCCCCAAGAGTTGATCTGTAGTTGGTGACTTACAAGAAATAGAGCCACTTGTGACATAAGTTCATATAAAAAAAATAAATAAATAAAATAAAATAAAAAGGGGAAAGGGGAATCGTACAGTCGATTGATAAAAAAAAAAAAAAAAAAAAAAAAAAAAAGAGGGAAAAAAAGGGAGATAAAATAAATAGGCGTGAGAAATTGCTATCACGTGTGCGATAGAGGTTTCAACACATGAGTTCGAAAAAATAATAATAATAATAATAGAGAATGAATGCATGTCGTAGACAATTTGATGATGAGTAGTTATATTACAGTAAATAAGTTTATACTAACATGACTTCATACCAATGATAGCAGCAAGGAAAGGTCGAAGAACTTATTCACGGCATACGGCGCAGTTCAAGGCGTCAAGAGCAATAATGGCATGCACGAAGCCAAGTTTACAATCGGTTACTCAAACATTCGAGGCCATTCCGCCCAGGTGCAACACTTTGTCAAAAGAAGAAACCGAAATTAAGGCACAACTGAACTCTAAAATTTTAAAGCTACAACGCCAGTAAATAGATTGGCATTCGAATACTTGACACGTGATCATCCAAATCGTAATTTCGTTAGGTACCTGATAGATGGTATAGAGCACGGATTTCGGTTCAATTTTACAGGAAAACGTACAGTAACGATACAAGAGAACTTAAAATCAATTGAAATAAAACCTAGAGCATTTACTGACTATATAGCTAAAGAGCTTGGGGCGGGACAGATGTGTGGTCCATTTTCATTATCTAGCCCTCCTTGCTCGGTATTTCAGATAAACCCATGCGGGTTAGTAGAGAAAAAGGATACAAATTCTAAGGCGTTTCGGGTAATATCACACTTATCAGCTCCGTTTGGGGCGAGTGTGAACGATGGCATAGATATAATTGAATTCGCGACCAAATACGAAAATTTGAATCATGCAATCGGATGGATAATGCAATACGGCCGCGGATGTTTACTATCCAAGGTTGATATACAAGACGCATACCGTATATTACCTGTGCATCCAATCGATCAGGTGTTGCAAGGCCTGCGACATGAGAACAATATTTACTTCGACAAGGCATTAGCCTTTGGAAATAGAGCCTCGGGAGGCATATTCTGTCGGTTCGCCGACATGATCACGTGGATCGCCGTTCAACAAGGAATACAGTCTATTATTCATTACGTGGACGACTTTCTAATTATTTCTCGATATAATGCGGAGCAAGAATTAGATCAATTCCTCCGAATACTAAAGATACTAAATATTCCGTACAAACAGTCAAAATTAGAGGGCCCGTGTACCGAACTTACATTCCTAGGGATCCAGATTGACACCATTAACCTGTCAGCATCGATTCCAGAAACAAAGAAGAACAAGATCATCAATATACTGACGGAATGGAAAAAGAAAAAATGATGCTTTAAAAAAGATTTGCAGTCTTTGGTCAGCTCAATGATGTGGATCTGCCAGGTAGTTCCCCAGGGCAGAACGTTTGTTCAACGGTTTATCAAAGCGTTAGAGGGCACCAAGAACCCAAAATTACATATAAAAGTCACAAGCAGCATGAAAGCAGACGTTACATGGTGGTTGAATGTTCTGCCTGGGTGGTCAGGTATTTATTTCATGGAAGACAGGGTTTGGCTCCAACCCGAAACATTAAATTTGTTCATGGATGCGGAGCAACGTATAGCATGTACTTCACAATATTCAATTGGTCGAGAAATATTAACATAACAAGTTACAGCATACAAATGCGTGAACTTCTTACCAGCCTAATAGCAATCCTAACCTTTTTTCCAGTGCTAACACAAAAGCGTGTAATAATGTGGACTGATAATCAATCTAATGCAGAAGCGTTCTATGCGGGGTAACAGGAGGAACGTTGTTGTTACACAACTGATTTTACACACGGTGTGAAACACATAAAAAAATGATTTTACAATACTTGATCGGACTTGATCAGTCAGCTAGTACATGTTATGATTATAATCCAACACCATTTTTTATTATTAAAAAATGAGGTTGGATTATAATCGTAACATGTACTAGTTGACTGATCAAGTCCGATCGAGTATTGTAAAATCATTTTTTTATGTGTTTCACACCGTGTGTAAAATCAGTTGTGTAACAACAACGTTCCCTCCTGTTATGCGGGGTCCTGTAAGAACTTAAAAATCAATGAAATAATTGCTGAGATGTACATGGCCCAAATTCGGGGGAATTTTTCAGTAAAATTAGAGTATATAGAGGGGAAGAATAACATCGAAGCGGATTTATTATCACGCAATGGTCACAGGGAATATGTGGCAAAACATCCACATGCTCGTTACCTACAACCTATAATTCCTACCAATTTTACTAACTTAATACACATCATTCCTTCTTTAATTCAGTAGAGCAAATGGCCGAAGTCTACATGCCTGAAGAACAGAAGGTAATATCTGAACCAAGAAATAGAACCAAAGCACACAGCATAGCGCTGGACGAACAAGCAGCAGAGATTTTGGGCATAGAGCCCATATTATACAAAACGTATAAGGCAATAATAAAGCGGTTCCAAATATCAGCAGTTACGAATAAATGGACCAACGAAGATGGGTCAATATGGCCGGTGTCAAAGACGAATCTAGTGAAATACATTAAGCACCTGCATTTGAAGGTTTCACCACAAACTATAATATCGTATTTATCCGCTCTAAACCACTATCATATGATGAATCATATGGAATGGAAGGATACGTGCTATGATCCTTTAGTGAAGCAAGTGTTAAAAACCATAGAAAGTAATCACACATTTGCGCCAACAAAACAGAAGGAGCACATAATGAGAGAGCACTTACGCCACATATATAAAAATATAAACATCGCTAAATCAGATGATCTATTGTTTTGGGTAGTGTCCCTGATTGCGTTCTATGGCTTAGCCCGACTGGGTGAGCTTCTTCCTAACTCACAACGAGACGTAGCAAAGACCCCAATGACAAGAGCGTTACGGTTCGAAAGAGCAGGTGAAAACACATTTGCTACTATTCAATTACCTAGGACCAAAAGCCACAAGATAACTGAACGACCAATTTTGATTATCCATTCAACAAACGATGAATTATGCCCAATCCAAGGGCTTAAAGCATACATAATTTGAAGAACTAACCCAGAGTACGCACCAGGGCACAACGTTTTGTTTATCAAATCGGATGGCAATCTCGCTACGAAGCGATGGTTTATAAGTTACCTTAAATCTCTCCTGCCTGGTGCTGACGTAGCAGGGCACAGCTTCCAGGCTGGAGGGACTACAGAATTAGTTGTACGAGGTGTTCAACTAACTTTAATCCAAAGGATCGGAAGATAGTCATCAGAAGCCTTTCATAAATATATTAGAGCTCACCCATCTACAATTGCGGCAATCTTAACAAAAGCCTATTCCAACTAAGCGATCGCGAATTTAATTCTTTGGAATCCGATCGCTCGTTAAAAAAAAAAAAAAAAAAAAAGGAGGTAATAATAATAATAATAATAACAATAATAAAGCTATCAAAAAAAAAAAAAAAAAAAAGAGGAAAGAAGGAAGAAATAAGTAACACGCTGAAAAGGTCACACGTATAGAGAAAATGTCAGATATCACCCACTCTTTGGAACCTGACATTTTCTAACTTCGGTTATTTACAAATTTCGCACTGACGGCCGGCCTGCATTATGCATTATGCAGGCGGGAAACCACCAGCCAATGCTGTACATCTCAAACGTAACTGCTTACGGTGATTCCCAGCGCAATTTCGGTTGCTATTTCCGGGAGTTTATCCGTTTCAGTGTCAACTATGCTTAAATTATAACTGCTCTCGCAGGTTAATAAATGCTTGTCTCCGGTACTTCAGACCGGTTCATCCAAAAAACTAGTACATGCGTGCAATGCTTTTCGAAAAATATTGAAGATCTGATCTACATTTTCAAAACAATCTAATTCTGGTCAAATTTATAGATCATTTGGCCTATTAGAGATGAGTTTAAAATAGAAACGAAACCTACCTGAAACTAGTTTCTGAAAGGTCTTAATCCGAAACTAGTTTCAGATTTTTTTAAAAAAATTCGGAACCCCGAAACTATGCAACCAATCAGATTTCAGGATTTTGTAATCAAAACTATAGTAGAACTTGGATGACAAAATATTTTACTATGAGTACTAAATTTTTGTACTAAGTAAAAGTATTCAGCACAAAATTTTACATATAATTTATCTACCTAACTAAATCTTACTTAACTCTAACCCTAAATGTTCGATTTTTAAAAAATTTGAAAATTTTATAATAATCGATGTTTAGCTTTAAAATATTTAATAAAAATTTTTATTTTTTAAAAAATGCCTATAAATATTACTTATGAATTATTAAATAGTTTTGATTGTAGAATAAGATTAATTCATTGATATCAATCCTAATGATTTATTCTCTATTAATATTATTACTAATATGTACAAAAATCTTTCATATTTATTAATAAATACCATATTTGTAATCGGATTTTACTAAAACGCACTCATGGAGTTTTTACACCATAGGTCCCGTTTCTCAAAAACGTACTAAGTAAACAGGATCGTGTCCTCTAAGTAAAAATGTTCATGACCCAAAAACTTCATATTATATTATATATAAAAAATTAATAATGCTTAATTTCCTAACCCTAACCCTAAATTTTATTAAAAGCAATTATATATAGGTGCTAAAACACCATAAGTGCGTTTTATAATAATTGTTTATAATCGATTTCCAACTTATACTAAAATTAAATCTCGGTATTATTGATATACAAATAGCTACCAACAGTTAGCTGATAATAATTCGTTGGAACGAACAAATATTAAGTTTTAACAGTTTCGGGGTTTCGGATAGGGTTTCGGGTTTCAGATAAGGTTTCGGGGTTTCGGATATGGTTTCGGAAACTATAATCCGAAACCCGAAACTTTCGGATTTGGCAAAAAAGGTTTCGGTGCCCAACTCTAGTTTAAAACAATCCTCAATGGGCCAATCGATCTGCAAATTTGACCAGAACTAGATTGGTTTGAAAATGTAGATCGGTCAATACGAAATTTTGAAAAATTTTCAAGGTTTTAGCGAAGATTTCTCAGTAACTACTTGATTAACCTCAGTAAAATTTTTTATTTTATTTTATTGCGGTTTTGATTCCGATTTCTTTAACATTTATTTTGCAGACGTAAGAGTTGTAGATTCATTATCTTGTAACATATTTTATTTAGCATCTTTACAGGAATAATTTGCAAATTAAATATGTTGTAAAGAACTGGATTGTGTAATATTAAATTTTGGTTCTTTTCTAGCCCGATAAAATTTACTATTGCATAATAAGTAAGAAGAAAATTTAAAAGTAGCACCAAATTCGATCTTATATTAATTATTACATGATTCTAGAAAATTAATTTGTTTATTAAGAAATTTAAGTAGTTAATAAGCTAGTAAAAAGGTTTTATAAGAGTTGGATGTAGTTTAAGCATAAGGAACTTTAATATAATTCTTTTGTTAGAATATACAGTCAACCCTCCATAAGCGCACTCCCTTGGGACCATAGGCGATATTTTCAAAAATATGCATTTAGAGAGGGAGTGCATTTATGGAGAGTGTTTTATTAAGAGTTCTATATGCTCGGGGCTAAGTATTAGTGTGCATTTAGAGAGGGTTTTTATATTGCGTGCAACTATAGAGGGTGAACTTATAGAGGGTTGGCTTACAATAAGCTTTCGGAATAATAATTTTGACCATTAGAAATTAAAAAAAATGTATGCTAAATGAATATATATATGTGTATAAGTCTTTATATAGTATAATATTATGATATAAATACGTCATCAAAAGTAATATTAAAGAAATCGGCAATCAGTAATCTTTGATTCCTTTTTTTTTTGATCTGCAAATCGCGGTTTGCAAAAAAATGTGAAATTTGCAGATCAAAAAAAAAAAAGTAATCGAAAATTTCTGATTCTGATTGCCGATTTTTTTAACTTTTTTTTGCAGAAATAAAAGGTTTAGATTCATAATTTTGTAACATATTTTGATTTAACATCTTTTGTAGGAATATATTTTGCATACTCTTCATGTTGTAAAGAACTTGATTGTGTAAAATTAAATTTTGCTTCTTTACTAGCCCGGTAAAATTTACTATTGCATGATAAGCAAGAAGAAAATTTAAAAGCTGCACTAAATTCAATCTTATAAGGATTATTACATGATATTGCTAAGGAACTTTAGTATAACTTATATTTTCATTACAATAAATTTTAGAAGTTGATAAAAAAGACATTTGTGCATCCAAAGCATGTTTCGGGATAATAATTTTAGTCATTAGAAATGAATTTTTTTTAAAAAAATGTATGCTAAATAAACATTTACAAGACTTAATATTAGTTGATATACATACGTCATCAGAAGTAATGTTAAAAAAATCGGAAATCAGAAATCATCTATTTCTTTTTTTTTTTCTTGATCTGCAAATTTCAGCAAACCGCAATAACTGTAATAATTCTAAATTTTCATTTTTTAAGATTTCTTTGATTCAAATTCGATGAAAATTTTTATTTTGGTTCTGAAAGTTTTTAGAATTAAACTAAAATAAAAAAATTATTGAAATTGGGTACATTTTGCTAACCGAGATTATTTATTAGGCCACGCAAAGTTAATTTTTCGTTTTACATTACATGGAATCTGAAAATTGGGTTGTTGGTAGGATTTTTTTTATTTAAAAAATAAATAAATAATACTTTAAATTAATAGAATTATGTTCATATTTTAAAGCTACGCAAAGTTAATCTTTTTTTTTGCAGAACAAGAAAATTGGGTTGGGAGTTGTTTTTTTTTCTGTTGGTCCATTCTGGGCTGTCAGTCTCCATCGGGTGATATCGGGATAAAAATGGCAGAAAAAAATAAATAGCAAAAATCGAATAATTGACACAATTGAGACGTAAAAAAATAAATTTAGAAAATTTGAAAAAATGGGTCGGCGGGTAATGTAAAACGAAAAATTAACTTTGCGTGACCCTATCAAAGTTCTGCATTCTTGCAAATCATCGACAAAAAACTACTCAATTGTTAGATAAAGCATGCTTGTCTTTTACTATCTTACAATAAAATACTTTAGTTATCGCAACAACTTTGCCACAGCAGATTCTCAATTTTAATTAGTTAACTGCCGTGGTCTACAAAATTTTGGCCCGCATTATACAATCGTTTCGTAATTTTTGGCCGGAATTAAGTTTTTATTTCTTTATTACAAAAATAGAAATTTTTAGGGAAATAAGCCTATACTATGGTAAAAATTAGTCCAGGAACATTTTCGCTAAATGGGTAGCTGTGATTTTTCATTAGTAAGATTATGAGTAATTTCAGCCTGGATTTTTGATCGTCGCTCTTAGCCAATCAAAATCGAGAATCTGCGAAACGCGGGTATTTCTTGCAATAACTCTATAATTTGCTAAATTAAGCAATAGTTATGATTTATCAGCCAGGAAATAAAAAAATTTGGCATCGGCTAGCCGGTCAGCTAAGCCGCTCTAATCGACTACATCGACTACGGCTATAGCCGGGGGGGCTAGCCGACTATAGTCTAACCTAGCGCTTGGATCCAGATATCTAACTAGATATCCGGATAGATATCCTGTTTAATTTTCTAATCTGGATTTGAAAACGGGATATTATTAAATCATCTGGTTTTAATACGGATTATAATATATCATCATGCGAATTTATAAATTACAGTAACAGGTAAGTTAAATTCAGTCACCCAATACTTGTTGAAATACAATTGATTAAAAATTAGATTCGTACCCTGAATTAGAATCTACCTGATCCAGAAGCAGATTATCTAGTTTTGGAATACTCAAGCAGCTTATGGAATGATAAGATTAGGTTAGAATTAAAATCAGATAGCTTATGACAACTGGATTTTGAACCGGTAGACTTTAATCAGAGGTAAAGAACTACTATTAAGATGCGAACTTCGAATAATTTGGTCATGAATGTATATTAAATAAAGGTGCAGTAGAAACTATAGAATAAGACAATTTTTACCACATTTATAATATCAATTCTTTCGATTATTATATTATTTATCTTTGCAAAATAATATAAGAAATTATTTAAAAAGCAAAGATTCATGATCAAAATTAGTTGAAGTTCTCTGATTGTCTGATATCGATTGACATATAATATCCTGATAAAAACGAATTTATAAAATAAAAATCCAGATTTATTATCCGCTTTTCAAAAATAATATCCGTTATTCTTTTTATATCTAGATACATCCGGATTTTGTAATCCGGATCCATCCCTAGACTCACCTATACATGGGTGCTTAAATTATTTTTTAAAATCGTATTTTCGGCAAATATTTCAGCATCGCAGAATTTTTTACATGAAACCCTTCGTAATAACTATATTATATGATATGGTTTGATGAAATGAGCTCAAAAAATTTCGCAATAATTTTGGTAAACATGGAAATTAATTTTGGCACTATATAAGACTAATTCTGGCTGCCTAAATGCCGTAATTACTTTTTTATTAAGATGGGCAATTTAGGCACCATGTATAGACCCACCTTCATTTTTTGCTAATTATTTTTTTATAATTAATTTTTTGGTGAAATATAAGAAATCAGGATCTTGTATATGTATATTTACTGTAATATTATTTGATTTTTAGTGTTTGGTTATAGATTTATTCTATTCGGCCATCACCTGAATATCACATGATACCTGATATCTGATATAGCTACCCCAGTATCGCCTGAAAAATGGTGCAGTCACGTGAAATTTTTGTGGCATGAACAAATCAGATTTCAAGATCAGGTGTAACATTACACAATCAGGAAGATTCATACCAAACGTTCGCTTTGTCAAAAATCGCTTATTTCTCAAAAAGCAGCATAAGAAACTACCTTTAATGCTTTAACAAAAAGTTTTCCTTTAGTGATTTTACTACTAAATCTTCTCTAACCCTAACCCTAACTTAAACAAACTTTAAAGAATTTTTCGATTCTCATGTGACTGCACTTTTTTCAGGTGATACTGGGGAAGATTATCTGATATGTATAATTAACACACCAAACAATGTCTTGAAGCATGAAAGTCAATAAATATTGAAATATTTTTAGTAAGCTAAAGTTTACTTTCATATTCCGTAGATAAAATTTCAATTTATTGTTATAATAAAAAAATTTAATAATTATAAATTGATCAATGTATCAAAAAATAACATTTTGTAATATTGGTCTATTATCCTACTTCTTTTGTCTATTTTTCAACAATTTATAAATTAAAGGCAATGTATTAGAATTTATTTATAAGTTTTAAGATAGTAGCTAGTGTTAGTAGGTTTTATAGCTACTATAAATAGTTACAAGAATCTCATGTTTGTAATTAAGCTCTGCAGTATTATAAACAATACAATATTCTCATATTTGGTGCTTGAACTTTACAATTGCAAGAATCTCATATTAGTAATCAAATTTCATGATTACTTAGGCAATCTAAGAGCTTTTGTTTAGTAATTAGAGTATGCAACTGCTATAAATAGTGCAAGAATTTTTATATTTGTAATTAAATTTTAAAATAGTATACAAAAATGTATAACTCATAAAGATATATATACTATTACAAATATTATAACTAGTATATATAGTAGCTAGATTTTGAATTAGTTTTTGAGAAGTTATTAGATTTAAAAAACTAATACATCTTAGTGAATTTACAAATTGTATAATTGTAATTCAATATGATTAGCTAAATAAAATCTAATCTTGCAATATAAAATTAATTTAATAGCTAAATCAAAATATTAAATTTACCAGATTATGTAGCAATTAATAGGCATATTTTTAAATATCAGTTATCAAAAATAACAGATTATTGGATTTAAATTATATAATAAACATAGTAAATTACTTTTTTGTTAGTTATTAGAGGCTATTGGTTTTAATATTGACTGTATTATAAATTTCTAATTGTTTTTTTATTAAAAAAAATTATGTATTTTGTATATTGAAATAAAGAAGCTTGTCTTTGAATATCTATATTATATGAAATTAATAGTATTTTCTTTTTTAAAAAGTTTAATCACTAAAATCTTCAACCTTATATATATATATATATATTTAATTCAAATAAAATAATAAAATTTATTTTTGTTTAATTTTATTACCTTTTATGCAAGTAAATATCAATTATTTGTTTTATTGTATATTATTATATAGCTATATTATTAATAAATATATTGAAAATTGTATATTATTATAGTTTATTTTATTATACTTTTATTAAATATTCTCAAAATATACAATTCAGTTTAAAAATTTTTAAACTTATTACTATTATAGTTAGAATACTTTATTTGAACCCAAATATTTTTAAAATTATTATTTTAAAATAAAAAATATACAATTCAGGTTAAAGTTTTTAAAAAACAGTAAATTTTAAATTTTATATTTGTAACTAAGTAGCAGCAAGTATTTTTATTAAAAATTAAATTCAATTTATTATTGTTATACTGCATAATAATAATTATATATATAAAAGGTTATATAGAATTTATAAATATATTTTTTTGAAGAAATTTTTATATTTTATAATTTTGATTTGAAATTAAATACTTCTTGGTAATAAATTTTTAAACTTTGAATTCTATATAAATTTGTTGGTTGCAATATACAAATAAAATTTCTTAAATTGTTGTATTATAGAATATGCTTGAAATAATATTTGCTATTTGAATAAAAAATATTAGATTTGAAAAACTATTTAAAAAAAATTTTTATTATAATAAATTTGTTTTGTAAATTTAAACCTTGATAGAAACTTTTTATAAAAAATATAACAGAAAGTTGATTTTAAGAAGTTTTTAAACTAATATTAGAATTAATTATATTCTAAGTTAGTTAGAACTAATTTTGCACTCTATTCTTTACTTATAGCTAGTATTATTAATACTTTATAATCATTAATACTAATATTATTTAATTATTATACAAGTATTTTATGACCTACTTAATTAGTAATTTTATACTTTTCACAACTAATACCAGTTTTTCAATAAGCACTTTTATGAATATTTTTAATTTTTAATTGTCTAAGTTGAGTTTTTTGTACTGTATAACCGCAAAATAACGCACAGGAGCATTATTTCGATGTTTGGCCTGAATTAAGCTTAATTTAGGCCAAAAATTGAAATTACACCCCTGCGCATTATTTCACGGTTATACGGTACTACACTTTAACTAATAAATAATCTATATTATTAATAACTATATATACAATAATGAATTATATATTATATAATATAGTATATATATATAAGTATATACTAGCAGATTTTGTATTAATTGAATGCAAATAAAATTCAAAATTAACATCAACTGATTACTTTAAGAAATATTTCTTATAATTTGTAGTTATCATAAGATTGTTAGCAAAAATTAATATTTCATTAGCAGAATTAAAATTATTCAATCCATAATTGGTTTGTTTTGAATTTATAGATAAAAATATCAAAACTACTATTTTTTTTTATAAAATTAATTAACTATCATAGTATAGTGCTTACCACTATATAGAGCTAAAAGGATTGTATTATAATAAAAAAACTCTGATTTAATAATATATTTGATATATCTATTGATATTGCCTTATATTGTAAAATATATTAAATTTTTTCAAAATATAACGAATTGGATCTATTAGTTTCAAATAACCTTTTTCAGAAAGGCTATTGATTTTCCCATTAAGTCTGTACTTTTTATAAACAAGGAAATGCTTTTTTGTCATAAGTTAACAGGATTGATTTTACTAATATTTGAATTGTAAAATCTATTAATTGTTTTAATTACAAATAAAAGTAATAATACTGTGTATTCTAATTTATTACATTTTTTAGTCATAGTAAAATATTTACAAAGTTGTATTTCTAATTTAAAAGTATTATCTATAATTTCTAGTGCTTCTTCTAGTCCAATGTCTGAACAATATTCTTGAAATTTATTAATTAAATTTTGTGTCAATTTTGAACTTTAAACTTGCTATGCAAATATAATAATTGCTCTTTGGTTGGTTTTTGATTTGATTTCTATTTTTTTTAATTTTGGTCATTTTGAAATTAAATTGAAATCTAGAAATGAAAACCTGATCAAAAAAATATTTTATTTAAATAATAAAATAAACTATTGATATGACTTAATAGTATAATTATCAATAATTTCTATACGATAATACCGTTATTAGTATAGATAATAAAAAAAATATGCATGTGGGTGTTGAACGATGGCAGTGATTGGCAGATCATGCTGCGAAGCGGCATGATCTAAGCCAATTACCTGCCGCCATTCAACACCCACATGCATATTTTTTTATTACCTATTCAATAACTATATAATTGTTACCATGGCTAAAATCTTAATACGTAGCTCCAAAACCAGATAATTGCATTGTATCGAATTATCTGAATATGAAGTTTTTTTATTTAATTTCAATATTACTTAAATGCAAGCTTCTATTGTTCAATAGAAATTAGATCTACAGTCAACCCTCTCTAATTGCAATTCGTTGGGACCAAACTTTTGGTAGCATAACAAATTTAGAGAACAATTTAAAAAAAATCGCATTTATAGAGAATTTAAATAGACCAAATTATAAATGGACCCGAAATTAATGTTGCATTTTGAGTGAAGCTGCACTTAGAGAGAGTTAACTGTATATAAATTTGTACCTATACTTCTAATGATCAATTTTTGAATACCCGCTTAAAAATAACCTATGCACATATTTGTCAATTCTTTTGGCGCATTTCTGATTTAAACGTATTTATATCTATTTAGTAATAAAAATCTCATAGTTATCCCTACTTTTATACCAAGAGTTGATTTACGCTGTTCTAATACATCGTTCTATTTAATACTAATTCTGCAAAATGATTCAAGACAGTGTATTCATTTAGTATTTTAGATTTAATTGTAAATAAATGTCTTATGAATATTATTTTAAATTTCAAAGCCTTTTCATAATAAAATTCCAGGCCGTTCATTCCATTAATATTTTCGTTTCTGCGGATTTTCGATAACAAATAAATGCTTTATACTCGTCAATTTCAACTCCAACTCCATCTAGATAACAATTTCCAAGATTGGTCATTCCATTAACACCTCCCATATCTGCAGATTTTTGATAACAAATAAATGCCTTGTGTTTATCAACTTCAACTCCAATTCCATCTATATAACAATTTCCAAGATTGGTCATTCCATTAACACCTCCCATATCTGCAGATTTTTGATAACAAATAAATGCCTTGTGTTTATCAACTTCAACTCCAATTCCATCTATATAACAATTTCCAAGATTGGTCATTCCATTAATACCTCCCAAATCCGCAGATTTTTTATAATAAATAAATGCCTTATGCTCATCCTTTTCAACACCAATTCCATAGTGATAACAATATCCAACATTATTAATTCCATCAACGCTTCCCATTTCTGCAGATTTCTGATAATTAATGAAAGCCTTATTTTCATCTTTTTCAATTCCAATTCCATAATGATAACAATATCCAAGATCGTTCATTCCAATGGAATTTCCAAAATCAGCAGATTTTTGATAATAAATGAATGCTTTATTTAAATCCCTTTCAACACCAATACCTTTTTCATAACAATATCCAAGACCAGAAATTCCATATGAATCATTCATTTTAGAAGATTTGTGATAATAAATTAATGCTTTTTGATTATCTTTATCAACACCGAATCCATTACTATAACAAGTTCCAAGATTATACATTCCAATAGAATTACCT
Organism: Dentiscutata erythropus; assembly: GCA_910591965.1. NCBI lineage: Eukaryota > Fungi > Glomeromycota > Glomeromycetes > Diversisporales > Gigasporaceae > Dentiscutata > Dentiscutata erythropus. The sequence continues at coordinate 14,632 of CAJVPY010000084.1, read as the reverse complement.
AATTCAACCGATTTTTGAAAATGAATAAATGCTTGTTTATTGTCTTTTTTAATCCATTTACCATAGAAATAGCTATATCCCAAAATATTTTGAATTATAGAATTTTTTTGAATAATAGGATTTGATTTGTTATTTAAGCACAAGTTGATTATTTCTTTTGGCCTTTGTTGCTTGTTTATCATAAATTGATCTATTAAGTTAAGAAGGGAAGTTGCGCCTTTCATAATTCCTTGATTATGTATATCACATAATTCTTTTATTACTTTATTTAAGTCGTTATTATGCATTCGTTCCGAAGTATTATGAGCTTGATCCTCGTAATCATGAATAGTGCTTTTAGTTATCCGTTCTTCTGATGGATTATTGTAAACACTTGGTAAGCTTTCTTCGTTTAACATGATTGACAAAAAATTTTTTAAGATATATAAATAAGTTCCGTAAAATACAGTATATCGGAGTTTAGTTCCGAATCGTAGCACACTTTGTTCAATTAACTAGAGATTATATTTTGATTTAGTAAATTCAAATTTATTTGAATACGTATTTGAACATTTCGAGTATTCCTAAATTTCGAATAAGTGAAAACAAAGTAATCAGATAAGTGATAAATGATTTTTTTCAGGTATACGTTTACTCGTATTACAAACTTGGCTTCTAAATTCGTCATAATCACGCGGTAATCCGTTATTCTAACCTCATCGCTAATAATCGTTTTGTTAACATTTTGTAAGTTTTGTATAACTATCCTTTACCATATTTTTATGCGTTGTGATCATTTTTTTCCATTATAAAAAATTGCTAACCAATTTTCATGCGCTGTGCTACTATTTTACAGGGATCGACATTGAAATTTTCTCGCAAAAAATTCAAGGAAATTTTTTAATCCCGCCATTTATATGAATGATAGGTACTGCGCTAGATACCATATACGTATAAAGTAGCTGTGTGCGCTGTCGTACTAAAACCAAGAACGTAGTCAAAAATCTTTTATATACACTAATATGTAATTTTTAGGGACCAATTTGACAAAAATATAATAATTACTTTACAGAAACCTATGTTTTTTACTAAATATGTTTACGTTCTATCTATTATATAAGACTCTTTTGGGTTTTATTAAAAAAGATTCCTTGTTCAATTTTATATCTAATATTTTCTATTTTAGGCTGTTAATATTCAAGGTTAAGTTTTTTTTTAAAAAAAAAGGTAAAGAGGTTCACTCGAGTGATGAATAATTTATTTCTAATATAATATAAATAAGTTTCTTACAAGAAAGTTAACAGAGCTTACTAAGACTTATTATCATATGCTAGACATATTCTGTTTATATTTTTAAAAAATCAAAGTTTCTGTAAAGTATAAAGACCCAATTTTTCTGATGGTTATCTAATTATAATTTTATAGAATTACAAGAGTAAATAGTGTGCCACATGTACAAAGTAATAGCGCAAAAATTTTCTTTACTACTTGTAATGAAATACTTAAAATATTTATCTTTCTTCAGGAGTTGAATCCATGTTAACAGAAGTTAAAAATGAAGTATCAATAACATATTCTCCATAGAATTTAATAAAACTTTCCAAACGTTCAACTCTCTTTTCTAAATCATAATCCTGTCGTTTTTGTGCCAAGGAAATCTCATGTTCTTCATTATTAAGCTTTTCTTTTTTATCGGATAAATCTAATGTAGTTGTTATAATGTCTTTTTGATACTGATCTTTAAATGGCTTCGATCTTTGTACAAAACCCCATGGAGAAATTAAACCGAGTCCTAAAGTTTTTTTTTTGAAAAAAATAATTGATGAGTAAATTATTATTGTAATTTTATTTAAAGCGCTCAGCTTACCAAATAAAAATATATAAAAAGCAGTCAAAGCACTCCAAATACCACCAATAATTCCTAGCAGGCTCAAAACCTATTTATCCAAAATAATGATAAGTAATAGTTGAGCTTTAAAAAAGTTAATACATAAAGTATAAATACTTACAGTTCTATTCCTATTATTATCATTATTTATAAAATTATTAATAATAATCACGTATTATAAAATTAATTCATTTAAAAAATCACTCTACCTTTGTTCTGTTTCAATTTTTACAATAGGATTAGGAGAAGGAATAAATCGTAGGTTTGTATAATAAGTTCCATTTTTTTCTATTATTGTTTAATCAACAAACATATTTTAGAAAATTAAAAGATAATAATAATAATAAATTAAACTATTGTAATAGAAATATTTTTACGAAAAACAGCCAGATTATAAGATGAAGCCGAAAAAGTAATGGTCTCTATAATTAATAACATTATTAATTTTGATAATTTTTAAAGTATAAGAGTTCAAGATTCAATATAAGCATTCTTACGCATGTTTGATTCGATATAAGGTTGTCTAATATAGTTTTGTTTGCCAAAGTAACTTAAAAAGTTTTTGATTATACTATATTTAATAGTCCTAGTGAATTTCCAATAATATATCTTCAAATTTATAAAATTTATAATTATTGTTTTTTTTAGATATGCAAATTTATCAAATTCATAAACTTCCCAAATAAATGAAGTATACATACAATTCTATCCTCTGTAGGTTGTGATAAAAAATATTCATTTTTATCAGAAAGAGATTGTTCAAATGGAGTTGGAGTACCACTAAAATCTCCACTATAAATATCAAATTCTAAATTATTTATTTATTTAATAATTCTGTATTAGCTATTATTATTTAACGAGATCTGTCATATATTTTCTAAAAACTTACCTCTATCAAATGCGAACATCACCATAGAGTTACTTAGGTTGGAAGCGTTATATCCAGGGTCAGTGATATAGAAAAAAAGGTCAAATTGAGTGCTACCAGTAGCCGAAGTTACATTGTAATTTGATGAGAACCCTCCAAAATAAGGAGCACTCCCACTTATTGCGACAGAATCACCACAATCACTACCAGCTACAATAGAATAATTTGAATTAAGTACTGTATGTCATACACATGATTGAAGTAATTATGAAAAAAAAAATACACACCTTGAGTAGTTAAGTCATTAATAAAAGCACAGTAGATAGTAAAATTATAAGTATGAGAAAAATAGATATCTATTATATTGATTAAGATTTTTACATTTTATATCAAATTTATTTAAGGTTATTATTAAATAAAAATAAGTTTTTTTTACTTGGTAAGGGCAGACTATCAGCTTCGGTATAGGTCGTTCTAATGCTAGGCTGCTCTTCAATCACTTCAACACATAATATTATAAATATAGCAATTAATAATGCTATAGCTATACCTACAATAAAAATCCGAAAAATTTTAACCGATTTTGGCTCATTTATTTGTTTACTTCGGAATAAATCAATAATCATTTTTTTCTCAATTTATCGTTAAATGATTTTATTATTGCAAGAGTGAAAAAATTCACAGCTCTCTTAATATTCTAATCTCTATGTACTTGCGAGATTTGAACTGAAAATATCATGACTTTTGCCAATGTTTAACACAGAAACTTTCTCCTTCTCTGCCTACGAAAATTTATTATCAAACGATCTCTGAACGGTTTATTTTCGATAAATTTTTGATTATCTAAAAATGCTTCGAAGAGTTTTTGTTAGCAAATATCCCATATATGATTGATAATCATTTGATGGGGCTCAGCCAATTAAAATTTTTACCATTATGGCTTTTCTTCAATTTGAGAAAATCAAGTTTATAATTTGTATAGCCATTGATCGAGGCGTCGGTTAGCATATAAATTGATACTTAAATTATATAGAAGAATATAGTACTGTACCTGCTTTATATTATGGTTTGATTACTTTAATTCGTGAAAAAAAAAGCTTTAAGCCATATTTTATTTACCGATTCCCAGTTTACGTATACAAATCAGCCTGATAAAGTAAAAAAAGCGCGGCAAATACAAAAATGAATGATTACTATTTTAGGGATAATTTTGCCAGAGTTCATTAGCATTAACCTATTTTAGTCATAAACTGACTCTAATCTAATATTTTAATTTAATTTTTCGCGATCTATCTACCGTACAGCGTGACCAAAAGACGCCTTTTTATAATACCCTTCACAACTTTTAGAGGCCTAAAATAAATATTAAATCGATAATTATAATTTAAATTCCAATGACAGGTTTTGCGACACTTATACGTATAGTACAACCTATATCTACTGCGCAACTAAAATAGTTCTCTGACTATATACCTATATACGTAAATAACTTGTAAAGTACCCTGGATATTTTAGTCCATGCTGTACTGTAGCTATATTAAACATCCACCTATATAAGAATTAAATTATATATTGTTCAATATTTGTGATATTTGGTCATACGATGAAATAAATTTCTTAATATTTTCGTATGATCAATATTGATGTTATTGCCTGTATTATACCAGTACGATCACATGAAATGTGGAGGGATGGTTCCGTTCAACTTTTTGGAGCGCTATATTTTTTCCTATTTTACTGTAGAAGTTGCTTTTTTCCTATTTTGGTAGATATTTCAGGGTGGCTTGTAGGTAGAGATGGGCAAATCGCAATTTTTTCAAAAATCCCGCGCGTGATACGAATCCCGCGTGGGATTGGATTACAAATCTGCGAGTTTATTAATTTTTTGTGTCTAGTAGAAAAAATCAAATTTATTGTTCTACCGGTGGGCATTGTTTCGAATTTCGGCCCAAATTAAGCTTAATTCGGGTCAAAATTCGATATTTCGAGAATTTACGGTGAATATGTTAAAGCAGGCCAGATATTATATTAATGCCAGTCAGATTATATGGTAATGCCGGCCTGATAATTTTATATTAAAAATCCCGCGCGTGCCCATCTCTAGTCACAGGTACGTACGTACGTTGTGAGGGGCAAAATCGATCCCTAAATTCTTTTTTATCTTGTTCTAATTTTAGAGTTAAATGTAGTACAAATTCCAGTGATTCTCGGTAAATTCTTGATATCTAAAGAATAACGGGAATGAAATATTATTCAAAGAATAATATTTTATTGCTGGAATAATTTAGATAGTGAGAATATATCTAGATTCCTAGAATTCCATTATATGTAAAATTAAATATATAAAGAGGAATTCTTCTCCCGTAATAAAGATAACTCAGAGCTGACACAACTCATTAGAGTTCGACTCATAGAGAGTCAATTGTCTAACCTAAACGCTTCGCTCTAATTACCCCCCGATAAGTCAAATTCACATAGAATTAGTAGTCTAATCCTGTGATTCCTTAATAGAGCCTCGTGACGTAGTCTAGAGCTCTGTTTGACCCTAATAACTCGGACCAAGTCTCTCCACGCCTCTTTCTGCCTTCCAGCATTAGGGTTCGGATAGAGGTTAGTAGTTTATAGTGTTGTTTCGATTAGTTTAGTCTTAGTTGATACCGTATCTCCCGATTTTCCCAAGTCCGAACTAGTGATGCCTGACGAAACCTCGTGATGCTAATTATCACGTGCTATTACTTATAAAAAATTAAAATAGATTGTTGATTTTTATATATTGTACCATGTGACAATTAGCATCACATGGTCACGTCAGGCATCACTAGTTCAACGTGCCTGCGTTTCAGATTTCACAACGCGAATATCTCGATACAACATTCACGCATGTTTTACTCAAAAATAAATTAATAATGTAGGAATCACTCAACATTGTGAAAAACAAATTAATACCTTACAACAACAATATAATGCAGAATCGATTAAAGAGAATGAGCATACAACTTTACTTGTCTCTAGTAGAGATGTGCGAATGCAAGTTTTTTTAGCTTTACATTGCATAATGCAACATTATGTCACATGATGCATTATGCAATTCTGTATAATATGCTGTGAACCTCTTAAAACCTATATACAGTGAACAGACTTTGTATATTACTAAGAGGTTGAAAACACAAAATATAGTGGAAACAAACCTGATAGATTAATTTTTTATTGATTTCACTGGCTATGAATTTGATAGAAATAAGTGTCTATAAAGTGATTGTTGATAAAAAAACATGGATCAAAATTACATAATAACTTCTATGTGCATTTTTAAATTTTAGACAATTTGCATCGCATTATGCAGCATTATGCAACATGCAACATTGCTACATAATGCATATACTGCACATCTCTAGTCTCTAGGCGTGAAAGAAGAAATGCAGAAAATTTTATCTTACTAAAATTCACCATGATGAAAATTCTAATATATGTAAAGATTGTTATCGGGCTTCATTACGAAATTTAAGTGGTAATAAATTGATAGACGATTTTATAGAATCAACGCAAACTTTTTGCAGAAACTGTCTATTAGAATTTATTCCATATGAACAATTTACTAATATTAAATAACTTGCTAAAGGAGGGTTCAGTGTAATACATAAAGCAACATGGGCTGATGAACCTATTACTCGTTGGTCTCCTAAGAATCAAAGATACAATCGAAAAGGAAACTATGATGTTGTTCTTAAATGCCTTAATAATTCTGAAAAGATGGATTCTGATTGTTTAAACGAGGATATATGTTAAATTAATTTAAAGTAGGTTAATTATATTTATGTGATTAAATTAAATTTGTTTTTTCTTTTTGTTGAAAAATTTTTTAATTGCAAAAAAAATATTATGGTAATAGCTTTATTCTCAATGTCTTGGCATTACACAAGACCCTAAAACAAAATATTATATAATGGTTATAAAATTTGAGCAAAATAGAGACTTACATTGTTTTATAATAAAGCAAATACTCTATCTTGGTTAGAAAAATTATGCTCAATAGCAGGTGGACTTTTTATTCTACACAAAAGTTTAAAACTTATTCATTGTGATCTTCATAGTGGTAATATTCTTATTGATAAGGCAGGTGTGCCATCAATTGTAGATCTAGAAATAAGCAAACCAATGAATACATTATCACAATCTATAGAGTAATTCCATATGTTGCACCAGAAGTGCTAAAAGGAGGTAAATTCACTAAAGAGTCGGGCATTTATGTTTTGGTATGATTATGTTGGAGGTAATAAATGGCTGTAGACCATTTTCCGATCGTAAACATGATGAATATCTTATTTGGGATATTCTTGATGGTATTCATCCCAAAATTCCATCTGACATTCCACAAGATCTGGTTAATTTGATAGAAAAATATTTGCATTCAGATTCAGCAAAAAGAATGCTATTTATTTAGGATATACTAACGATAATCAACTTAAACTTTATGACCTTATTCGTAAAATCGAAAGAGGAGAAATAAAATTTCCAGAAAATAAAGGCATGAGTACCTCACTAACTAAAATAAATGAGTAGGCAATTTATTCTAGCTATTAAACCCATTAATTAGCAAAGAATTAACTATATGAAGCAAGAAATTAAATATCAGTGGTAAGTGAATATAGAGATAATAGTATTTTTTATGAATAAAATAACATTAACTGTGTGTTTTAAAACATAATCAAATTCCAAATATAATAACCCTAATGCAATAATATAACAATTGAATAATTTATAAATACTGTAGATGATTCCAGAAAAATTGAAATCGATATAAACAAACTATAGATGAAACTTTTACTCTATTGAAATAGATATGTATAATTAGATAGGAAGTTCGGTTATTTAAGTAACTGTTTATCCATTTGCATTTTATCTTGGTAATTTTTTAGACAATTCTTTTGGATATTTATTGTAGAATTATATTTATTTTTAAATTAAAAAATCATAAATATAAATATTTTGTTTCTCAACTTCCTAAATTAATTTCTTTTAAATTAAGAATTATATTGAATCGCAAGATTATATGGAGAGCACAAACATGGAGATATTATAATTTACACCAAGAAAACGAGGTTAATTTCTCAATAAAGATGTGGGTCGTAGAAAATTGTCTGAACTGCACAATGCGCCGCATGAACGACGGTGACGTGTGAACATTGTGATCGTTTAATATGATCTATAAATAATCTATTTGTAGTGATTACAGTAATTAGTAAATAAAGAATCCAACAATTTCGTGGAAAGTTAAATACAAGTCTCTAAGCTAAATAAAATAGCCATGGGTGTCCGGAGGTTTTCTCGATAGCTAATTCTCCAATACAACATTTACCCGAAACATGCTACAATCAAGTGTACTACCTTTGGACCATTGACAAAATTGTGCATTTAGAGAGGGTGTGCATTTATGGAAGGGATTTCATTAAGAGTCCTATATGCTTGGGACTGAATACCAGTGTGCACTTGGAGAGGGTATACATTGCGTGCATTTATGGAGAGTGCACTTGTGGAGGGTTGACTGTATGTCTAAAAAATGAATTACGTATTGGAGTAATTATGTAAATTTTGGCAGACATATTGATTTAAAATGATTGTACTTTAATTATCTCAATATAAAAGGTGAAATCGGTTTTTTTTTTATAGGTTATAATTACAAATGGCATATTCTAAACTACTATTCGGTTCATGATAAATTAGATTGATTTAGAGATGTTAAGTGGTTAGGATGACTTAAAACCGGTTGAACTAATTTGGTTTAGCACCTCTGTTGATAAGTCATAAACTATAAATGTTACATATGAACTATAGTTCGTAATTGATGTACTTAACCGTTAATTAAAAATACCAGCGTTATTTTTTGCCAATAAATGCTTACTGATTAGCTGAAATAGTTTAATAAAATAAAATTCATATTACTGGTTAATGTAGTTAACTGCCAGTTGGTAATTTGTATAGTGAGTTTTTAACGTCACTATGATTGATTAGAAGAAGTGTGCCATTTAGTAAGCAAAGGAGAAAGAAAACAGTTTATTACTATAGGTCCAAGAATATAAATATATGATTTTGTTGTGATATATAACGAAGTGTGTAATAAAATAATAAAATGACATGACCTGATTTGTGCAAAAAAGAAAATATCAAGTAGGTGTGAAATTTTGATAACAAGTTTTCACAAACTCAGATATTTGTTCTTATAGTCGTAGTAGTATCTTATACTTTTCAATGAAAAAATTTTGATAGGCTCTTTTGACTTTATGAAGTAAACGTCAATAAGCAAAAGTTACTGAAAACCCCTGTTTAGCAATAAACGTCAATAAGCAAAAGTGGTTAAGAAAATCTTCTATCATTTTATTTTGAATAGACCACATCTTATCTAAAATAGAGAACACTTAAAGCCAGGTACATCTCGAAATTTAATTGAAAAATTAACATTAAGGTTAGGGTCAGATGAGGACACGTATGGAATATTAGAAGATCTCAATATATAAAATCATCACACAATATTTTTCTTAATGCACCAAAATAGGTTTAAACATCATTTATTGTATTTTCATCCCATTTTTGGGTTTACAATACTCGGTATTTTTCCGTATGGGAGTACTTTGAGAGTAATTGGAATGTTAACGTCCATCATTATTTTGTGGTCATATAAACAATTTATATTTTTTTGGTATCTTGGGCTGATTTATGTAAATAAAATTTTTTACATATTTTATGGTCGTATGCATCGGAAAATCTCGGATGTTCTCATTTGGGTTTGCAATACTCACAAAAATATGTATTTCTCCGTACGTACAAGAATATTTTGAAAGTTATTAAAAATGAGCCGTATTCTAGAACATTTTATCAAACCTTTAAAGTTTCACACAACAAGATGCTGAATATTCTAAATAGGTTCGAATATTCCGTATTGAAATGCAGATTAAACAAATTCTATATAAATTGACAGTATTCAAAAAACGATTTTGTCTGCAATCAAGAATTAGAAATCCATTAAATAAAATGTATAATGAAGAAAATGAAAACCAATACAAATTTACTAAGCATTTATAATAATCCATTTATTGGAGGGACCGTAAACTTTACTCAAGATTATAAAGATCAAGCTAATCATAATTTATCCATAGAAAGAACTGCGTGCTTTATTCAAAATCAAACAAATGATGCAGAAATTGCTCAACATTATGAAGAACAAATTAAAAATTTACAATATAATGCAAAATCAGCTAAAGAGAATGATCATTCAACTTCACTAGTCTCTAGACGTATAAGAAGAAGATGCAGAAAATGTAATCTTACTAAAATTCACTATGATGAAAATTCTAATATATGGGGACCCCCACAGCAAAACAGACCAGTGGGCAAAAAATTTTGGTTTTGTAATTTTATAAAAATTGCATTTCTAATACTTCAATTCTTTGAGAAATTGAGTTTTTTAAAAAAAAAATTTTTTTGCCCACTGGTTTGTATTGATAGATGATTTCATAGAATCAACGCAAACCTTACGTAGTAATTGTAGTAATTATTCGACAATTTATTAATATTAAATATCTTGCTAAAGGAGGGTTTAGTGTAATATATAAAGCAACATGGGTTGATGGACCTATTACTCGTTGGTGTCCTAAGAAACAAAGATACAATCGAAAAGGAAACTATGATGTTGTTCTTAAATACCTTAATAATTCCGAGAAGATGGATTCTGATTGTTTAAATGAAGTAAATATTCAAATTATATTTACAGTACGTTAAACTATATTTATGTGATTAATTAAAAATTTCTTTTTTTTCAGTTGAAGAATTTTTATAATTGCAAAAAAAACACTGATATTTCTGGATCTTCAAATATTCATCAATATCTTGGCATTACACAAGACCCTAGAACAAAAACTTATATAATGGTTATAACATTTGCGCAAAATAGAGACCTACATTATTTTATAAATAAAACAAATGCTTTGTCTTGGTTAGAAAAATTAAAACTATTACGATCAATAGGACTAGGACTTAATAGATTACACTCTTGGTTTAAACTTATTCATCGTGATTTTCATAGTGGTAATATTCTCATTGACGAGACGGGCAAACCAACAATTGCCGATTTAGGAATAAGCAAACCAATGAATAAATCATCAGATAAGAATGCAATCTATGGAGTTATTCCGTATGTTGCACCAGAGGTGTTAAAAGGTTGCAAATTTACCAACAAGTCGGACATCTATAGTTTCGGTATGATTATTTGGAAGGTAATATGTGGGCGTAGACCATTTTCCGATCGTAAACATGATGAATATCTTATTTTAGATATTCTTGATGGTCTTCGTCCCAAAATTCCATCAAACATTCCACAATATTTGGTTAATTTGATAGAGAATTGTTGGCATTCAGATCCGGAACAAAGAAAGAGCCATTATCTTATTTTTGAAGATATTATTCGTAAAACCGAAAGAGGAGAAATATAATTCCCCGAAAATGGAAATAAGAGTACATCATTAACTAACATAAACGAACAAGCAATTTATTCTAGTCGACTATTAAACCCATTAATCAGCGAAGCATTAACTATAAAAAGCAAGAAATTAAATAGTTGTGGTAAGTGAATATAGAAAAAATAACATTTCTTTAAGAATAAAATAACCTTAACGTGTTTTTAATCGTAGTCAAATTTTAAATATGATAACACTAATGCAATAATATAACAATCCATAATTAATAAAATAGATGATTCCAGAGCGATTGAAATTGATATAAACAGACTATAGATGAAAATTTTACTCTTTGGCTATAGGTATGTTATATTAGATAGATAGTTCGGTTTTCAATCTTATTTAAATAACTGCTTATCAAGTTTGTATTTATCTTGGTAAGTTTTAGCACAATTCTTTTAGTTATTTATTGTATAATTATATATTTTTTTATGTATTGTCTAACTTAGAGACTTGCATCATTACATTTACTATCACTACAGTTATATATCATGTTAATTAAAACGATGCACAATGTTCATAGTACATATAGTTCAGACAATTTTCTATGACCACCTCTTACTGACAAATTAACCTCGTTTATTTAGCAAAATAGTCATCGGCATCCGGAATTTCCCTGATAACTATATCTCTGATACAACGTTTACCCAAAACATTCTATAAAACGAAAAATTATTATAAGATTGTAATTTAATTAATTATTTCAAAATAAAAATTAATTATAAACTATGATAGACAAATGACTTATTCTCAACCGTTGATTGACTAATGATTAGTGATGTGTTTTTCAAATTTCATGCGCCTTATGCGTGTGAAATTTTTGGCTTAAATTATGCTAATACGGGCCGGCATTCACAAATTATAAATTAAATAAAAAAAATCTTGCGTATTTACTCGTCACACTACCCATAATACTGTTTAATTAGAAAAGTGTCATTCAGCAAACGAAGTAGAAGGGAAAAAATTATAAGCATAGATTCACGATTAGTATATTCCGAATGATGTTACTTTTAGGTAACCACGACGAATTTTAAATATCTTCAACTCATATACGCATTGAAGGTCTATCAATCAAAATATTTAATAGAAGTTAAATATACAAACCGTGAAATATTACTTAATGATTCTAATAAATTAAATTTTAAATTTTATTTTTTAAAAAATTACGTTTAAATTGATAAAATTATTAACTATGCAAATATTAATACACTATTAATTAATTTAAAATTATAATAATTTACAAAATAATCCCAAATCTAATATTTAATCTAATATACAATTTTTTTAAACGTTTAGAAATATATAGGTCTTTGGCTTGTTTGACTTTTGTTATCACCCGGAGAAGACATTATAGAATTTCTAGAATTGTCATTTATAAGTGATAATCGTAATGATTCTTGTTCACTTTCTCTTTCGCTAGGCATTGATAAAGTATTATAATTTCTTAAATTTTCTTGAGTACTATTTTCATCATTTGCAATTTCCATTACATTATCTCTGATAATTCGACGATCCATACCTCCAGCTGGTAAGAAATTAGGAGTAACAAAATTTGGATCTAAATTATAATATTGATTTGGTGGTGGTGATGGTGGTAATTGTGTATTATAATTTTGGGAATTATAGCCTTGGAAGGTATTTCCATTATAATTTTGGGAATTATAACCTTGGAGGGTATTTCCATTATAATTATAACCTTGAAAGGTATTTCCATTATAACCATAGTAATTACTATCTACGGGGGAAGAACCACCCGAACGACCAGAATAATCACTTGCTACTGGATAAGGACTTCTTGTTGAATATAAACCACTTCCATATGTAGCATCATAACTTTGAATTGAAGCATCTTTGTAACTCGACATCCCTTGTTGAGATGAATGATTAATATTTCTTAAAGCATTTCCAATTCCTGTATTTCCTGTATTTCCTGTATCAAAACCTCTTGAATTTCCACTATTAACGTTTTTATGTTTAAGACGTGAATTTGAACGTAATTTTCTAATTATAAACAATAATGAAACAATTAAAATAATTCCGACGGCTACTGAAACACCAATTATTACATATTTAGTCGTTGTTGAATTATCACCACTAGTGTTTTGAGAAATTGGTGGGGCAAAATTAGTATTGGAAGTAGTATCATTACTAGGATTTTGACTTGGGTCATCAGTAGGACTAGAAGACGTAGTCTGAGATATTGTTGGAGTTATTAAAATTTTATTTACTGTAGTGGCAGGAACAAAGGTCGCTAATGGTATTTTTGCAGTTTCAATAATTGTGGTTCCCGGTAAGGTGGATCTAATAGTAACACGGGCGGTGGCACGGGGGGCTTGAGGATATCTTACTATTAGTTCTCGAGAATGTCTTGGTAAAATAAATCTTCGTGCAAGTCTTTGTAAGAAATTTTCGGCATCGGCTAAATAATTGTAAATATATAGTAAAAATTTTCATATAAATGACAGAAATGAAAAAAAAACAATATACTATATATATATATATTTATATAAACCTACATTGAGTAATTATCATTAACATAAAAATCGTAGTAACAAAAAATATATATTTTTGCACAGAAAAGCGAACCATCATGACAAATTTTTCCTTAGATTGACAATGATAAAAGTCGGTTTAACTTTTACAATTTAGTTAAGAGATGGAACACTTTAGAATTCTGTGGTTAGTTCATATCAAACTTAGAAACCTTTCATTATAATCTATATACTAAACTTTTTTTTTACATGATAGTCCAGAAAACTAACAGTAAAGTTAGCACCATTATCAAATATTTCCGAATTTTGAATAGGCATTTGTTTCACAAATTGTCTTGGAAAAATAGAATTTCTAAAACGTACGATGTAAGACAAACTAAGGAATAAATCATTTAACGTTAAAACTGTACATTTTAAGTAATAAAGGCGTACAGACGTCATTTTTATTTATGCCGTTAATGTTAACGTTAAGGATTTGCAAAAAATTATTTATGGGATTATTCCTTTTTAGTAATTATTTCTGTCTGTAATATACTTCTGCGTCTGTCATGTGAGAGTGCTGTGTGAAGGACAGCAGAAATGCGTTTAGTCTAGACATAATAGTATAAGCAATATTTTGTATTTACTTCTAACATTTATACTTTGTTTATCCTTATTTGGTAACTCTATTTCCGCAGGGAGCATTACTGATACTGCACAGTACAATCGAATTTTGAAAAGTATAGTTTATTATTAAGGGTAGAAGGTATGTAGATCATTTCTATTAATAAACTAGTTACTAAAAATTTTATATTTAATAATAAAGAAAATTTTTATTAATGTAACTATATTAAATTTTTAAATAAAATTGTAGAGGAGGTTTTTCTGATTCTAACAATGGTCGAATCATTAAAATTGG
>CAJVPY010000083.1:0-37921 GCA_910591965.1 Dentiscutata erythropus | reverse complement strand
GTTTCGCATTCGAAAGCTCCCGTAGGTTACAGAGATAATTAATTAAATTAATTACCACCAGCTATAATCGAACCGTTAACCTTGTCTGTGGAGGATTAGGCGCCTAGACCACTAGGCTATGGGACCCTAACTCTTAATAACAATGTTAAAATTGTCCTTTTATTAATATAAAAGGTGTCATACAAGTTGTTATATCAGACTTATACAATAACTATATCAGATGAATAAAAAGCCCTTAAACAGGACCTTTTTTATTATCTCTATTAATATTAAAGTTTTTATAGCTATATAAATATATATAATATATCAGTATAACAAAAGAACCAATAACAAAATACATTATTTAGTGATTAACAAAAAAGTTTACTTTTTACCCACCTGTTATAATATGAAGTAATGTTTAAAACTAAAAAACTAAAAAATTTATGCTTATTACTGGATGCATTAATAATATCTTCAATATTATAATCGTATTCAATAGAAAGCACTAAAGATTTCAAAGATCATACCTTTGCAATAATGTTAAATGTAAATACTCTATTAAACATAATAGCAATGACTATAATAATATAGGTAGTTATAATAATATCAACAGTCTATAATAATATTGGCAACTAAAAATAATTTAGACAATAGCATTTTAAAATGCTGTGTCGAAAATATTAAAAAAATTTCACCATGCCATCTGTCATAAATCACCCATAATTTAGACACTCGATATAAGTAGGGTTGAAAATTACATAAATTACATTTACGTTACAAATAAATTACACTGTAACTTACAAAATTGTAATGTAATACTGTATTACATTTGATAATGGATTGGCACATGATTATTGTACCAAAATTATGAAAGTTTGCCAGTATTTTTAGAGATTTATCACTACGTTCGGAACTATAATTTTATATGCAAAAGTACACCAGATATAATGAAATTTTGGTACATTATTCACATGATATCAAAATTACATGAAATTTTGGTTTCGGAAGCTTACACTAAATTGCGTAAAATTACACAAAATTATGGTAATTTCACAACAAGCAACATATCAGCAAATTTGAAAAACCCATGAGCCGTAACTCTGGTCAAATTTGCAGATCATTTGACCAGCTTTAATTTCAAACTTGGCCAAGCAAATTTGACTAGAGCTACGGGTTTTATATTTTATCAAATTCCACAAATTTATTGATATGATTAAGCTTATTATATTTGTTGCTAAAAAAAGGAGAACTCTAAGCGTTAAAACTATCATTTCTGCTAACTAAGCATTTATACTAATAAATATATTTCCGATTAAATTTCATAAGTTAATAAAAAATATTATGCTTACTGAAATTATCAACTGAATTAGAGTTAAAACAGAGGCTATATATAAAATTGGTTTATTAATATTTTATCAGTGCCGCAAGGTACATGCTTCTCTTATTTACTTAGTGTCAATTAAAATTTATTGTATGATGTCACATTTTAATGAATACCATAACTTTGGTCTTGAAATTTTAAATCCGACTATCAGTTTGAAATTTCAACCCGACAGATATAAATGGCTGTAACAGCTTGTGATTTGATGAGACGATGTATTAACGTGACTTTTACAGGTGTTATTTTACCATTCTAAAAGGAAAATAACAATAAGATGCCGCTAAATATAGTTAAAAGTGGTATTGGTTAAAAGCCCTATACGTATTAGTAGTTTGTCCAGCTACAATTTTGCTTAGGCTTATATTGTGATTATATAAGTTGTACTAGTAAAACCAATTTTGATTAAAATTTTGCAGGCAAATTTGCCTGCAAATCGGTTTAAGGGATAAAATTTATTTTAACTTTTAATACTATATTAGTATCTGTTTATATAATACTATATATATGTGAAATCAATGAATTTCAAATATTTTTCTGATTATGAACTTTAAAATTTTAAGCAATTAATTAATCGATTAGTCAATCGATTAATTAATTGGTCAATTAATCAATCAGTTGACCAATCGATTAATCGACTAATAGATTGGTAACTAATTAATCGATTAATCGATTGGTCAATTAATTTATCAACTAATCGATTGAAAAATTTCGACAATTTGTAACACTAGTCGGTTACTTATTGATTCCGATTCAGTAACTTATCGATCGGTCATCGGCAATGTTTTCAGTTGTTCCAGAATTTATGAAAACAGTGTAAAAGTCGGCCGGGGAGGGTCACTTTAAAATTTATATGTTATGAGAAACCATTAACTTTGTGGCCTTATATATAACAATTTATAAAGTTTTCTTTTGATTTTTTTTAAAAACCCACCCGGTTATTATTGCGCTTTTCAAAAAGATGTGACCTTCACAGATCATAATGTCGTGTGGGAATCGGAGATTCTTTAGATTTTAAGAATTTTACTGATTTTGAATGAAAATATATAATAATAAGCAATTTAAAATCTCGGAAGTTTTCCCCGATCATCATCACAAAAATTATGGGATCACATCTTTTAAGACTTTTTCAAAAGTTGCTACATGTGTTATCTCCCTCGCAAGTCACGCGAAATCATAGTAAACCTCATACAGGAAGATCCCCAAATTCCGGTTGGAATGCGTTGGAATCCTGGTCGACTGGGTCGAAATTGATAATTTTGCCAAGATAAAATTTACTAGTTATAGCCACTCAATACCGTATAGTTCCGAAATTAAGCACCACCCCCTCTACCCCAATTTTTTGAATCTCAGATTAGCGGGAGTAATTTGGCCAAAGAACTTATTAAAAATTCCGCTAATCTGAGATTCAAAAATTGGGGTAGGTGCTTAATTTCGGAACTATACGGTAAGTAAAAATACCCAACTGATAATTTTACTATAGAATGGGTTCCGGAATTTTGGGGTTACCCTGAAAAAAATTATTCGATTATGTCACTATTTGAAGAGATCTAATTGGCTCACCTAGTCCTATTCTAACCCTGAAAAAAAAAAAATAGACCCCAAAGAATTCACTTAAAATGTGACCAATTTCAGAATCAGTAGTGAATTTTAGATTTTCAGCTTCATCTGTCTAAGATCAAGAAAATGCCAGATTCATCTAACGATCACGGACACGAGTATCCATTTGACATTCACGAATGCAATAAAGATGGATTCAGATTCATTCTTCGCTGCAATGGATACGATGAAAGTATCATGCTTACAGATATGAAAAAATTCGCTGAAGTCTTAAGCACTAAACCGAGAGAAGTCGTAGGCTTCTACGTAACACCATTCGAAGTTCCGAAAGAAGTTAAAGATTTCGTACAAAATCATGAACGAACCATTTTCATGAGCAACGAGAAAGAAATGCTCAGTAAAGTTGAAGAACAAATGGAAATCTCTAAAGAAAAGATGCGTGAAAAAGCAGAAAAACAACTTGAAGAAATGGGTTGTAAAGATCTCAAAATCGTTAATCTAAAATTCTTATAAATCATTAAATTGGTTAAAGATCTCAACATCATTATAAAATTTTATAAATCATAGCAAATATATTTTTTTCTCTGAAAAAAAAGCAAATCTTTTATATCATATAGAAAATAAAACTCTAAATAGCTTCGTCTTTCAAAGCATTTAAACAAAACTGATCGATTGTTGAACTATTTTCCTGTTGTCTAATAAAATGCATTTATTTTGAATGAAAACAAAAACGCTAACATAGTATTATTGATGTACACGTCACTCTGGTTATACGGACATCTGACATTATAGTAAAATCTTTCTATACTGACTTTTTTTACAAAATTTTAAATATAAAATGTCGGTATAATTCACTTTATTGACATTTTGAATTTTTACTAATGAAAAAAAATAGTCGATATATCCAAAGTAGCGTGTATTAGGTATCAACTAAATTAATTATCAAATAACGCGTGTCATCGAAAATTTTAATCATAAATTTCAAAAGTAAATTCTACCAAAGTACGATCACTGATCTAAAAACACCGTGATACCTATGATACCCATGACACAGTAATCATCGATAATACAATATCGATTAATTTGTTTAAATAATTTGGTGATCGTATTATGATGATTTTTCTCATTAAAGAGGTCGTTGCATATCTTTAACTCCATATTCTTAAGCTCTTTAAGACAATTTATTGAACGTAATAAGATCTTGTCTGCAACATTTTACATTTTTTTAATTGATAATGTTCTTCGAGTATTCAAGGTTCGTCTGGTCATTTTATCAATATCACGTCACATTCGATCTCATCGTCACGAAACATTTTATCAATATCACGTCACATTCGATCTCATCGTCACGAAACATTTTCAATTTATATTCTTTAGATAACTATGAAAAAAAATAAACACATTATCTTCACATCATGTTAATACCGGTGTTTCGAAAGAATTTCAATAACCTATCATAATGCTAACATACCGTTTCTCATGGATCTTTTGGTACCGCTTCTGATAGGTAAGAAACAAAAGTTAATTTACATACTGTTCTTAATAGGGTTTTAAGAAGAACTTCTAAACACTAATAACTTTGATCTCTCAAAATCAATACATAGATAAAATGTTTTCTTCCCCTATTAGGATTAGTATTGCCGATCCATCAGGAATATGTTTTTGCACCATACCAAATTGACATTAAAAAAAGTAATAATTACGTAACGGTAAGTTTGTAGAGAAATTTTTTTATTGATGGTTGTTGAAAAACTTGAACGTTAGCCATATAAATTTTTTAAAACTTCAAATGATCTATCGAAGACTATTGAACTAAATGCGAATATATATATAATTCTATAAACTTGTAGGATTACTTTAAAGAATTTTAAAAGAATTTTCATCTGGTTTATGGCGTTCTCAAGCACCTACCTCAATTAATTCAATAAAAAATCTGATTGGCTAGTTTGATCAATCAGACCCGTTATTGAGTCCATTGAGGTGGTGCATGAGAACGCCCTTAATCCGATAGTTGTTTGAAAAAAAAAAAAAAATTCAAATTTCATATCTACGTCTTCAAGTCGATCAGCTGAATTTTGATTTTTCCTGTGACAATAGACGTAATTGTTTGGGAAATGTGCAACATAATTCCAAAATTTTAAAAATGACAATAACGTTAATGCATAATATATTTTTTGACCAATAATGCAATTAGATTCTATGCATTATTAATATTATCTGTCGAGATCTTCAATTAACTGAATTTGGTGTTTCGAATACGTATAATCTATCGCGCTTATAATAAATGTTACTATAGTATGTGGTGGTGGAAAACAAGTCGTATAAATGCGAAATTTATTACAGTGTAGATAATAACTGTGACTATATCATTTATCCTTGAGTGAAATTCAATTATCAACGATGGTTTGAATTTAAGAAAAAGGGTAATCGTTTTATTAGTAATGAAAATATTTTTATTGTGAGTCATTATGAATTAAAACACGGACAAGAGAAGATTTCAATTATTAATATTAACCTAGGACTTTTTCATTGTCACAGAATAACGATTCTACACATATGTTTTTTATGTTTTTGAAGATTAATTTTTTTTTTTAAATAAATAACCAAAATTTATGGTTTCGAGAAATACTGTACATAAAGTATACATAGTAAATAGTATAAATTATAGTAAATGAAAGTGTGGAATTTATCGAACGACTTAGCTAAGTAGCAACGTGAATTCAGATAAAATACATTATTGAATTAACAATATAAATATTTTTAAAGAATTCACATATGCATTTTATTTTTATTAAGTAATTTACACCTTATATTATTAGTTTACAGGAACCAGTAATATTTATGAAAATTAAGTTTACGACCGCTGATAATTTTTAAAGATACGTACTGAGAAACATAAATAGGATTTGAAACATATACTATAATGGAGGGGAAAATAATACTTGGGCTGATAAAGAATTTATAAGCAATTACAGTATATATATTATATACTGTATATACAGTATTATACAGTATATTATAAAGAGTATTGTAAAATATTATGTAACTACATATATGCTTTAATAATATTACTATTGACTTAACATTAGTCAAAGACAACATACAATTGATTAAAATTTTTTTTAATATTAATGCTAAGAATAAACATACAATAAATCTAGAACCTTTTTTTTTGATGAGAGAAATATTCGTGATGTGTAACAATTGATATGTATTGAAGAGAAACAATGCTACTAAATTTGAACATTGGTATATTTTTGATCGATCGTTATTAAAATTCGCACACAAAAAATTGCATGAATTACTTTAATTTTTTTATAACTATTACAATAATTTACCATTTTCCATTATACAATTGACTTATATTATAATGAAAGTGACCCAAATTCACAATATTTATCATGAATTTTACTAATAATTCATGATAAGTTTATCTAAAATAATTTTATTAAGAACGGGTTCTTTTTCTTTTAATTCATTGTAACGGAAATAAATTGTGCTACGTGATAAAACTTTATTGGATTGGAAGTTTATCATTACCATTCTTGTTAGAAGAAAGAAACCATAATATAATTTTACATGCTATTGAATGTATGATGACGAGGGAAAAATAAGAAGTTGAATTTATGTCAAGTTAGTCGGTTGTTATTGTCGCGTTCGACGTACGTACGCAAGTAGGTAACATAAATGTATGCACGAACGTTTCATGTGACATTAATCGGAAAATTACTACGCCACAAGAATACAAAGTAGGCTTCACGTGAAACAATTTATTTTTATCAAAGCTGAGACATAATTCGGAGTGAAATGTACTTAACGAAAAAAATATGTCTATTATTGGTTATCATTAGGATATTATTAGGATATTTTACTATCTACAATTGAATTCTTTTTTAAGCTTATCAATTGCTTACTAAAATATAAATATTTGATGCACGAGAATAAAGGGAAAAGGCTGAGTATTTAAGATTTTTGGATTAAAAGATAATTTGTTGAATTTTCAAATTTCAAAAAGTACAAGAATTTCATTCGGATCGGGTATAAAGGATTATAACATGCGTAAAAAAACGTGGTTGATTCAATTAATATGCATAGTGCACGGTGCACGCGAATTTTTCTGACAAAATATTTATATTATTTTAAAGAACTTTTGATCTCGTGATGAATACGCGTTCATTTAAGCCACGACGTAAATACAGTAAGAGAATTCAAGATGAAACAAGGAGGGTGCTCATCTAATCTTTTCCATTTTGTAAACTTTAAGCTTTTGTTGTCACTTAAAGATCGTTATTTAGCCATTTCTAAATTTAGGAGATTTGACCACCGAAAAAATTGTTGGATAAAGACCGAGAAATATACTAATTATAGTACAACCTGTCAACGATTGCATTTCTACTGCTTAGGTTATCTGTCCTATCATTCTGGACTTTGTGGTCACAAATATAAAATTAGTTGAATGGTTAAAAGTGGTATATTAAAATATATAAGCCTGTTTCATGTACTCTTTCGAAAGTCACTTAAAGTCACTTATACAGTAATATTTTTCAATAGAACAGAATTATACAATTAACATATATACTTGCACAATCTATGTATTCCCTTATTTGGCATACTAGACTAGCATATTTCCTTTCTTGCAGTTAATATCGGCGAAGAAAAATCTGAATGCAAATCTGTATACCAAAAATTACGAAACGCAGCAATTATACCTTAAAGCTTGTGTAATAATCATCACATTGTTTCCAAATAATGGAATTATTGTTTTTTAAACGAAACGTTTTGGTGAAAGTCGTGTGACAATATTAGAACTATAGTAGGTAATGAGGGTTGAAGAAAGGTTAAATGAAAGTGTTTATTGTAACTTATAAATATCGGTCTGAAATATTTTAATGCTCTTGTCATAACTCTTTTCAAAAAAAATAAAAAAATCCTCCTAAATAATTTTTTTCATTCATTGATATTTGTTAACATTTTAAAAAACATTTAGTTAATTATTTTG
The DNA here is from genome assembly GCA_910591965.1 of Dentiscutata erythropus. Taxonomy (NCBI): domain Eukaryota; kingdom Fungi; phylum Glomeromycota; class Glomeromycetes; order Diversisporales; family Gigasporaceae; genus Dentiscutata; species Dentiscutata erythropus. The sequence goes on along the minus strand of CAJVPY010000083.1, from coordinate 30,002 downwards.
TTAACATTTTAAAAACATTTAATTGATTATTTTGTTAACATTTTAAAAACATTTATTCGTATATTTGTATTAGAAATTATATACATTTATTCTTGTTTAAAAATTTTAAAAATGCAAAAGCATCAATCTACAAGTTGGTCTAATCACTATTACCTTCACAACTGTAATTGTTGTTTTCCAAGTCCTCATCCTTCCGAACATGTTTGCCCTATCACTAACCTACCAAGTCCTTCGATGCCCGATCATGTATTATCAATACCTGAGCCTACTTATATTTCAGATTCATCATCATGTCGACAAACTTTTTCTTCAAACATACATAAATACCCACCAAATTATCCTTCAAATTCTCAAAATACTTCTCAAAATCGTCAAAATGAGATGTCCTATCATCGTAACAGACAAAATAGTGACAACTCAAATTCAAATTTAAGTGACACTCTTAGTCACCAATATCAATGTTCTTCAAACAGTTTAAATCGATTATCAAATTTATTTTTATTAAATACACTAAGTACGTTTTTATCTCGAGCAGGATCTCGGATTCGTCGTCATACACCTTCACCAACTCCATCATCTCACACGAATCTTGAAGAATTTACTGTGGTAATTCCAGTACTTGATAATAAAACTAGGAGAAAAAATTTAAATGATTCTCCAATGAAAAATCCACCTTGTTGGAAAAGAATCTTCTGGGTTGTATCAACAGTTCTAAATATTTATACATTTATTGGAAGTATTCTTTTAATGATTATTCTATCTATAAATGGGAATATCTCAAAGGTTAGTCTAACTTTTTATGCCATTACTTTTTCTAAAAAAAGTGTTTCCATGATAATCCTGATAATCTCTATTGCTAATTTTCTTTTAAAAAAATTTTTTTTATTAGTCGTTTTCGCAGACCAATTATATAATTATAGCCATAGGTACTTTGGAATTTGCTCCACGTTTAATGAATATTTATCAAATTCACCTTTATACCAATGGAAGAATTGGATTTATTGAAGCTTTGGCTATTATGTTTGGTACAAAAATTTCATTTTTGCTATCAAATATTGTTTTTTTTTTTTCTTTCAGTTTTTGATATCTTTTATTATTATTATATATTAAAATAAATCCTAAAAGATTATTCACTCACATTAAAATTTTATTAAATTATTCATATATGTATATATACAGGCAAAAAGGAACTTTACTTACTCTATGGTAAACATCATATAACTTACAAACAAGTCTCTAATGTAAGTTACACTTCTGATGCGCTCACATTTGTCTATTGGGCATTCCTAAGTTTTGAGCTTGTCTCGGAAATTCAAAGAAATTTAGAAAATACTATAGAATTTACTTTATTACATAATAGGCAAGGATTTTTAATGCTTACATTATTAAGTGTTGTAACATTAATTATTCTAAGGATTTCATGGGGCCTTATTAAACGAGCTGTATATTTTGCTGATAGACATGCTTGATTATTTGCCATTATAGTAGAAATAGTGAGTGAGCGTATTAGATTTGAGATGAATATTCGATGTCTTAAATGTCTACTATATACATTTAAGAAATGTACAGTTTTGAAAAAAATATTTAAATATTTAAATATATATTATGCATCTATGAAATATTATGCAATAACTATCATCGCTATTGAAACATTGTATTACATCTTTCGATACATACCGCACATGCATCAATTCTTCTCATGTACATACTGTACTTCAACCTAATTCTAGGCACTCAAACATAGAAACGGTAGTTATAGACTTATTCATGAAATATGTGTCACGTGAGCCCAATACATCATAATATTTATTCCCAGGCTCAGAAATGAATGAATGTATTCGTTTTTATAACTGCTTTGTATAATTCTAACTTGTACAGTTAATAAATAGAACATATTCAATAATTCTTTCGAGTTCAAAATTTCGAGAAATTAAAGAAGAATCATATAAAATATGATTTTTCCCGTGATACCATAGAACTGAAAAACTGTCGTTACATAATCTCCAAAATTATATTATCACTCAAAGTATCACAAATCCTAATTAGACAAAACTATCTGGAATTTTTGTTCTTAAAAATTCCAAATCCCAAAATAGAGATTACAATTTGATTGGCTACCAATTCACTGCACCAGTCAGATTTGCGTAATTCTATGTAACTAATAAATATGTAACAAAAAAACCTTTCTCTGAGAATTTTGGGAGTGGGTTTAAGTTTGAGATAAGAACTTAGACATTCGAATTTGAGCGGCAAACTCTTATAATTTCAGCATACAGCAGTATCCCAAATCGAATGGAGACCCGACCATATACTAGAACCTGTCAGATTAATACTTACATAAATAAATTAAAATAACATTTTATTAAATATACCTCTGACTCGATTTTCTAAAAGGTTTCAGTTTTTTAAAATTCAAGTTTCGGAATATTATTTCGGGTTTCGGAAAACCGAAACTATATTTTTAGAATTTTGAATACTATTTTCAGAAACTAATCCGAGTAGTTTGTCTCAGGTCGCGCATAAAATGCTAAGTAATTTTACTTAAATAAATTAGTTAAAATATTTCTGCTTTGTTATAATAATTTGCAGTCGTATTTTAAAACCTAACAGTTAACATCCAATTCGAATTACACGGAAAATTAACTTGCTTTAATTAAATCTAATCTTTAAATTCTGTAGTCAACTTGCTATTATTTAATCGGGTAAGTTTTAAACTTATCCCAACCTGAGCTGATTATTAAGAACTATTACAGCGTTCAAAAATTTGTTAACACCTTTTATAAACGTAGTTTCAATTTAACCAATAAATAAATAAATAAAAGTTGGTTTCTCGGGATTTTTCAAATTGCATTGTTTAATCTTTTATATTACTGTTTAAAAGAGATATTTCGCAAAAAGTCTTACTAGTTTCTATACTTAAAGGTATTAAAGTTTTTAGAATTTGGTTAATTTACGCCTGATGACCAATCAAATATCAATATAAACTTTTAAATAAGTATCATGAAAAATGGTTACTACGTAACAATAGGCACGAGAAATTGGAATCGCCTAAAATTTTTCTAATCGTTTAATATCAACCGTTAACTATTAATCTGACCGGCATTGATATAATTTTGGCCTAAGACCAACATAATTCAGCCCGAATTTATGAAATTTTTATGCAGTTAACTGGTTCTAACCCTTAATCAGGGATATGAATTCTATTGGTCTAATGAGTTTAATGTCTATTGGCCTTTAAATTAATTGTTTTTTATATATTAGCAAGATAATGATATCTAAAATTAACCAATAAGATTGTTTTAAATTATATAGTAATTTTCTGTTGCCTAATGACTTAATTAGACACCATTGGACCATTAGACTGTCTATTGAGTCTATTGGCTTGTCTATTGTCTATTCACAAACCTGCCTTAATAGACACCCTAGTCCTAATTTCAATCCCTAATTTCAATCTTAATTTCAGGTTAACCTTAATTTTAATTTTAATTAATGTTGATAAGTCGAAGTTGATAATGCCTTTTCAAAACATCGTTCAAAGTTTATTAGAGTAATTTTCAGTAGGAATCATACATAACTTAACTAGCGAGTAAGTCTTTTAATTGAATTTTTTACAGTAAATTACGATATCAATGATAATGCCAATACAAACTAATACTGTGGATTATGGCACGTAACCAGATCATTTTTTTCAATGGCTAAAGTATTGCAGATCTGCGAAAGAAATAAAGAAATAGACTACGTATAGGAAATAAATGTCAATAAGTTATAATGTGTGATGATTTAGCATCACACGGTCGAATGCAAGTATGTCAATCCTTAATTTTTAATTCGTATGCAAACGGAAAAACAAGTGTTCCAAATTTACTTTTTATACACTTAAAACAAACATTTAATCTTTAAGTTTTATATAGTTAGAATGGCCGAATCAGTATACTCAAAACTGGAAACTAGTCTAAATCTGTTAAATAGAATTTTTATATACTGTACTGTATAATAAATATGTGTGTCGCCGAGAAAAGACTTTAGGGAGTCAAAAAACGGCAAACACTAAAACTACGTTTTTGATATTTTATTAGAAATGAATCAAAAAAAAACCATAATTTCAGTCATCAAAACGCATGAACTCCGCTTCTCTCCGACTATAATTTTTCAAATTGATGCTATATACTGTATCTTCATACCATACTGATCTGCGCAATATACAGTTTAGTCTTCACTACATATATTTCCTTTTAGAGTTTGTAAAGCTATTATTGCAATGGATCAAGTCAATGGATCGGGTCACAGGCTAAATACCAGACTAATCTTAGCTCCTTTTGCCATTGCAACTTTTGTGACCCGGCCCGTTTTAATTTGTGACTTGACCAACAGATTGAACTGTGTCATGTAAAACAATGTTCAGCCCATTTCTGAGCGACTCTATTGATTATGTGGAATAGAGGTCATGAATGTTATATGTAAAATGACAGTATGCGTATTAGGAAATGAACTGTTGAAGTTTGTCTGATTGTGTCCCCCGCTGGGTTAATTCGTGCTATACTGTAACGGTACGCCCTACGCACTGACGAGCAGTATCTAACATTAAGGATAAGGATAAAAGCATACAAATACATGTTTATGCTGTTTTTTTTTTTTTTTTTTTTTTTCTTTGATTGTGTAAGACAGTTAAATTTGATACATACATTACGTACGTACGTATCCGCCGCTAATAAATATAAATAATTTATTTTTTGTTTATAAATAATAAATAGAGTTTTACCGTTTTATGATTAGTTTCAGAATAACTTGGGACTGGTCAACTCGATTATGTTTATTGTTTATGCCATCCAAAATGTTTAGACTAATTTAAGAAAAAAAAAAAAGCAAACTTTAATTCGGAAAATTAATTTTCCCAACTTTATTAACCAAATGCCGGTCAGCCGGCGATTACTGTAGGATCGATTACAGCCCTATGCACAGAACCAAGAATTTATGCTTAGATGTCTGGATGTACATTATACATTACATTTTCAATTATGCCAAGATTGAAACAGGTCGTAGTAATACATATATTGAAAGTATTAAAAATTCAAAGCATTCAAATTACGTATAATGAACAAGAAAATTTGAAAATATTAAAAATTCAAAGCATTTAAACTACGTATAGTTGAACAAGGAAAAAAATTTTAATTTTATAACAGATAGATAAAGAAAGTGGCGCGATAATTCTGCATATCGCATAAATATTTAGTCTCATCTGACTTGTTAAACTTTCTTATCAAAAAAAAGGTTGATCTTTAGTACGTACGTATAAGTGGGCATAAATTATAATATATACAGTAAAAATTAGCAATTTTGATCAGAATTAAGCAAATTAATAAATTATTAATTGTATAAAATTTCTTAAAAAATTTCTTTTCATCAAAAAAAAAAAGAAGATATCAGGTGATAATGTTCCTATAATTGTCTAAAAAATTATGTTAATAATAAATACTGTATATGCTTAAAACTGTTTATTAGAATGATACTGTACTATTGATTTTTCTAAAACCTCAAACTACTTCTCTTTTGGATTAAATTATAGTAAAATTCTTGTTTATTCTGTTTTAAAAAGTTAATAACAATTTAAAGTTCATGAGTATCTTATATTAAAATAAAAATAGGGTTGAAACTTATATAAATATATAATATTCTAACAAATAACTAGAATTGATTCAAATTTTGTATAGATTTTATTATATCAATATTTAAAAAGTGTAGAGGTTATGTTTATGAATTTAGATGAACAAAAGTCTGTAATAACCAAACATGTGTATTATTCTATTTTTTGAATGCTAAAATGATATATATGTGTTGATATATTTAATTAAGAAATAAAAAAATATATAAAACAATAATAAACTTATGTGAACTATCTCTTGGTTGTAAATATGTTGAATTTCTTCAGCCATTTTACAATGCTGAACTCAATCAAGAACTTTTTTTCTTAAATATTCTCGAAGGTTTTCACGACTTGTCCATTGAAGAATTACAAGATTTTTCTTTGATTCATTATCTAAATTACCTAATAACACAAAATAATATAAATTATATATATTTATTTATTTATTTATAAAGTTTTATAAGTTGAAACAGTTACAATGGCGACTGAATCCATAAAATCTCAGCAATGTTTGAATGATTATCTGCTTGTCTAAATAACTAACCTATGATGAAAATTTAATACGCCATTATAATTTATATATGGGGTGTGTGTTACTATAAACCAAGTTACATTATAGAAAACTTTCAGAATTCAAAATGGTTAAGGTAGGCCATACAAAGCCAGCTGGATTGAAAACTCTATTTATAAAAGCTTCCGAATACGATTTTTAAAAACGGACGGGAGGATCACTCTAATGTGATCTGGTGAGTCTTTAATCGGATATTTAATATCTGGTTAATGATTTTTTCTACGGGTAGACCTCTCGTTACGAGAAATGATTAATTATATGTTCTTATCTTTGTTTAACAATGGTTTTCTTAGTTTTACTGATGTGCCTCATAATACAAACAATATTAACCTCACGGGCAAAATTCATCCGAAATTTCATCATTGTTTTCGCAAGGATCATTTAATAGACATTTAATAGCTACTTTTTTCAATAGCCTCATATACTTTACCACATCTACCTTCTGCTATTTTTTTTTTGCACCTCGAAATTTACAAGGGGAATGGTTGTTATTTCGCCATTTTTTATGGCGTCAGTTAACCATTTTCTTCAAATTTAGCAAAAGATCGATTATATTTGTATATAAAAAGATATTGCAGTATTGTACAACATTGGTTGATGGTAATTTAACGAGATAACTAAAAGAAAAAGGAAGATTTATTTACTGGTAACGTATATCATGAAAATAATGTTCTTCTAGAGCAAATATTTCCATTATGCCCGTATGAATATAATCATTAAAAACATTTCTTAGTTGTAAAACTACTTGTAAATTCATCTGTTATATAAGTATCGATAATATAATAAATCTTTATTTCCTAAAATCAGTAAATACATGAAATTTTTACAGCTACATTCTTTTAAAATATATATCTTTTTTTAAAATATATGTCAAAGATGCCAAGTTAACTAATAATAAATAAATAAATAAATAAAACGTTCTACTATCTGAAGAAAGAAAAAATGTTAATCATATTTTAAGAGTTTTTGATACTTATCTAAAACACCCGCCTTATTATATTTTAAACAAACCTTATCAAAATTACCAATAATCTCACATTCATTCCAATAAAATGAAATCTTTTTTGAAATTCTTTGTCTACTTTGTAAAAAACTTTCAAATACATCCGTTGTAAATTTCCATCCATGAATGATGGTTAATTTACTCATTTTCCATGGTTGTTTAATCGTGATTTTTCTAAGAAGTGGATTAAAATCAATTCGATTTTCCACAAGTCTACAACACTTATTTGATGGATGAAGACATAATGTTTCAATTTGGGAACATGCGTTAAGCATTTGACCAAATTCAGAAGCATTATCAGATCCAATTGGTCCATCATAATGTATAAGATTTTGACAATTATCCGCAATTGACGTAAATAATAAGTAAGACTGTTCTGGATCACAGATTGTACAACAACGAATTGTAATAGAACTTAGGTTTATGCCAGCATTGCCCAAGAACCTGCCGAAAGATTCCAAATATAGAGAATGTCGATTCTTGTATGAAATTTTTTTAAGTTTTTTCAAACGTACATCCGATAACGGAGTCCAATCATGCGAGTTATAAGATCCACAATAAAACATGTTCAATTCCACTAAACTAGTAAAGTGTGAAAGGGCTTCAAATGGAAAAAAAATATTCTCAATTTCTAGGTAAGTAACAATTGATGCTTTCTTGGAGATTACAGAACCAGCATCAGTGTCAACCCAAAATTTGAAACCTAACGGAGAATTGGTTCTATTATTAATAATAAGTTCTTTAAAAAGTTTCTGAGCTTTTAACATATTTATCAATTGTTCAGTATGTCCATAAATTGATAGGTCAAAACGTTCGATATTGCCAGTAAGTTGAGCAATTTGAGAAAAAAGAATTTCCATCGTAGGATGTTCCGCAAAGTATAAAAATTCTTTTAAACTTGCTAAACAGTTTCTTGCTTCAGGAACATTTTGAAGAATATCTACAATAATAGCACCTATTTTATCAACATTTACTTTAAGTACTAAAAGACGTGGAGATGAAAGAAATAAATGTCGTAATAATTCTTGAATAACTAATCCTATCTGGCCACCCGTAAAAGTTCTTTTAGCAGACCACTTATCGGAATATTCAGTCCATGATTGTATAGCGATGAAAAAGCATTTCAAATCCAATTTACGTAAATATGAGGCGTATTCGAATGTTGGAGATCTTGTGACTGGCGGTAGAATGATCTTTTGGTCTATAAGTACTTTATGCGATGCTTGCGGAAGACCTGTAATATACGTATTTACGAGAGCATATCTTTTGCGCTTTTCATTTCTTCCATTCAACTTTTTGCTATCCAAAGGATCTTCCCACAGCAATGGAATTGCGCTTTGACACCATAAATGATTTACTAACGCACAAGAATGTAGAGAAGAATGATCATCTTTGAGAACCCCAAATATTTTGACCAGGCAATCCGAGTACAACCGAGAAGCCATGTGAAATAAAAAGAATTATAATTTTTTTTTTTTTTCTACTTTATTCTCTAAAATATTCTAATTACGTAATAGATATTTAAAAATCAATAATATATTTGAACATACTAGGAACTAGGTGTCAGATAGAGATACGTATTATTATCAAAAAGAAAATCAAGACAACATTCAAAATGTTTATACATACCTTTATTAAAATTCCTAGTCGAACACACTAGTTGTATCGGATTTCTATGTAATAGGTACATAAGAATTATAATAAAATATTCTAAAATGTAATAAAATAATGGTAAGCTTTAGATTTGAATTCAATCAAACATTGTCGTTTGATATTTTCTCAGGAAAAAGATGATAAAAATAAATAAATACCCTTGTATAAAACTTTGTTTCGGAATTTTTTTTTTCTTTTTATATCCCCTCACCTGATTTAAAAATATGTACAGCAGTTCTTTTTTTTTTTTTTTTTAAACTGATACACAAGACTCTATCATATTATTTATCTCATCAGAAAAAATTGAGATTCCAAATATACGAAATTACTTAATTGAGCAGACCAAAGAGACTTTGCTAAACAAAAACGTGGACACAGATTTATACAAATATATTGATATTACCAGCACCCGTGACTTAAATTTATTCTGGGAACGTTATGCAACATAAAACCTAATATAGTATCATTCACTGCGTTCATATTAGTCAATGATGCAGATCATGTGAAGTTGTAAAGTACTACGTATTACATACGGGTACTCACATACGTATGTATGTCGTACGTATACGTACAGTTCATACGTACATTCTGATGTGACAAATAATTCATTACATTTAGTATTAAGAAATTTTTCAATGACTCGCTATTTATAAAAATACCATTTAATGGTATAATTTGTTTAATTTAGAAGGTTACAGATACCATTTTTGGAAATTTTAAACTTATAAATACTTACCCTCATTTTCTTTAATTCAATTTCGAGAAATACAACTATAAAAACATAACTCTGGTTTAATCTAATATCGAAACTTAAAAAAAAAAAAAATCCATGTCTTCACTGAAAACTTTGTCGACTATAAAAGAAACTGAAAAAAGTGTATTTCACGAAAAAAAACGAAAGATAAAAAAATTATTTTTGTATGTATTTAATTGTTAAATAATCTTAGCATATATTATAAAAATAATTAAATTGAACTGTTTATGATCAAATAGACGTAATACATCAAAAAGAAAAGATGTTACTTCTGACACTGAAAAATATATTGAAGCAACATTATTGAATTCACCATCAATAACCATTACAGATTATGAGTGAGCTATCCTTTATCCTTTAATAACTTCTCTGAATCTTACTTCCTTGAAACATTAAATTTATAAAATATTTTATTTTTCAGTAAGACTGTAGATGAAGAACAGCATGCAATAACAGAACAATTTTATAAAGATTCAGAACAAGCAAATAGATTCTTACGTCAAGGTGATTACGCGTCAGCCTTTCCACTCCTTCAAAAGATATTTATTCAGGATTCTAGTAATATTGAAGTTCAATATGGAATCGGTTTTTGTTATGAAAAACTTAAAATGTTTGATGAAGCTGAAACCGTATTTCGTAATTGTTCCGATTTTGAATTATCATCATTTACAAAAACTTTAACTGCTCCTTCATCACAAAGTAATTATAATGATAGGGATTATACAGTGAAATACGTTACATTTTTACTTAATAATGATAAATTTAGTATTAAAAGTGATGAAGCCATAAAACGATTAAAATTTGCAGCAGTACAAATGAATAATGTTTCTGCAATGTATAATTTAGGAAAGATTTTGATTAATGGGATGTATAATGTACAAGAGGATTTTGAAGAAGGGCAAGAATATTTGAAAAAAGCGTATGCTGGAGGTCAAGCCGATAGGGCGTGGGCCGTTTATGAAAAACGAGCAAAGAAATTGGAGAAACAAGGAAAGTTGGACAAAATTCCTGATAGAGAAACTTGGGCTAAACTATACCGCGAATAACGTGTTACTTCGAGAAGTCCACACGTGTTATTTCGAGACCTCATGCGCATTATTTCAATTTTCTTGAACTCGACGTACATATGTCATGAATCCACTGATATGTTATACAAAGTGCATCTTATTTCGGGAACGCGCATGCACGTTATCTTGGCCAATTTCCAAAATAACGCTCATAGGCGTTATTTCGAAGTTATACGATGTATAATTAAGTATCAGTTATAATAACGACACAGAATGTAACAAATGCATATCTTTATGTCCTATTTTTTTTAGAAAATTCTGTATATATAGATAGTGAGCCAGATATGATATGATGTAATTCAAATATTTATGTCCATTTAATAATTTAATAATTTTAATGATTGTCAAAATAAATAAATAGATTGTGTATTATGGGTACCAAGCTTATGGTGTAAAAAAAAAAATTGATGGTATCGTAATTGATTTAATTAGTAGTTTTTTTTTTTTTTACATATTTTGTTTAAAAATTTCGACGAGCTAGCCACACTGACTATAATATTACCAATAGAGAGGCGATTATCCCTTAAACTGTCTAGTGTCTAAATTTGTATGTTAAACCATATTTTTTGTAACTACTCAAAATTTTATTAAGATTATCATCTCATTTCTAAGCTAAAATAAAAATATAACATAATTAATTGATAATATATGAAAATTTTAATATAATTTCAATGCTGTTAAAAATATTTAATTTTAAATATTATTAATTGTAAATTTTTTCTTATAAATTTTTTTTAAAAAATTTTAAATATATACAGTCGTCCCTCCATATAGTCACCTCCCATATAATCACACCATATGTAATCACATTTTTATTTAGACCAAACTATAATTTAATTTATAAAAAAAAAACCTCCATATAAGCACAACCTCTCTATAAGCACATTTTTAAAAAAAAGTTACTATGTGCCCAACTGTGTGATTGTATGGGAGAACAACTGTATATCTTTTTACTCAAATTGAAGTCAAAATTTTATTTAATTAATATTATTTGGAAAATTAATTTTACAATTCTGTTCTAAAATTAATTTTTAGTTTATAGATTCAAATATATATTATTATATAAAATTTTTTAAATATTACAACCAATTTTTGACATACAGATTTGTATGTTAAATCTAATAGTTTAAAAGGTAAAAATATTGTTATATAAAGTGCCTCTCTTTATAATTAATAATATAGTAATCTAATTGACCAAAAAAAATAGGTTATAATTGTCTAAAGCATAGTGCTGTAGATTAGTGTATATGCAAGGTAATATTGATGCATCTGCATAAAATTGTAATTGGAAATTCTTTTGTCTATTTGCATATGTAACTAAAACATGCATATTCATACATTTATACAATACAGAGACGATAATTTTCTGTAATACTAAAAAAAATTCTGTGCATATAAAAATAAATTCTGTAATATGATTATGTGCAATTATGTAGTGTAAGATAGCTAATTAAGTGCTAAAATGTGTCTAAATTTGTATGAACTTTATTGTCTAAATTAAACCACCCACTTTCTAAAAATTAGTGTTTATTTTAATTTTTATAGCTAAATTATGTAGTCTTTCTATACAATTCACTACCTTCTATGGTATTTTGTAGTAATATAGACCTATTTCTGTATATTTTGTAATATTATATAAAATAAAAATTATTAGCCTGGTGTAATAAGATTATCATCATAGAATCCTCTCTTTGAGAGAATTTTAACAAGCTTAAAATCATAAAAATCCAATTACTGGCTTCTGAAATCAATCTATTATTATATATACTATACTATTTTTACGGCTTCTAATGTTCTTCTGTGCATATTTTTGATGATATTTTTATAATGATATAACAACCCATGCTTTTTTCATTTACTTATTACAGCAATAAAATAGTTATTATAGGTTATAAAATAACTAAATTTTGTATAAAATTACATAGCCTTCAGCCATATAACTTAATCTGTACAAATTTAGTTATTTTTTACAACCTATACAATAACTATAATATATATAATACACATTTTCTTAATTATTATATCTGGTTCTAATAATCACTTTCTTTTAAAGTTGTACTAATTAACTAAAAACTATATTAATTAAATTAATTAAATAATTAGAGAAATATATTTTTTTTATTTTTATAATATATTATCTTTTTTTTTTTTTAATAATTTGGCAGTCATTAGCAAAATAAATAACCGTAATCTTACGTAAGTTATTATGCTCTGAAAACTTACGTAAGAATTATGGATCGACGCGGCATATTTCGCAATTTTTAATTACAGAATATTACAGAATTTATTTCAAAATATTGTGAAATATATTTCAAAATATTGCAAAAACTATTGTAAAGTATGATGCAAAATTTTTCGAAATATTATGTGTGGAATTACAATTTTATTAAAAATATTTTTTTAAAATAACACTTATATGTATATTTATTTATTAAAATATTGTTTTATTATATATTTATTACAACATAATTACAAAAACTAAAAGCCGGCACTAGATTTAATTGTTTTCACATTCAAAATCTCAAGCCTAATTCCAATACACCATTCCACTATTTCTGGCAAAGAAACCTCCAAAAAGAAAAAAACTACCCAAAAAAAGACTGGTACTTATTTTTTACCAGTTTCCGACACTAGGGACTTAAATCTCAAGTCCGGTTCCAATGCACCTTTCCAACAAAAGCCCGAAAAGAAGAAAAACATTAGTAAAAAAAACGAAAAACAAAACAAGAAAACAAAACAAGAAAACAAAGAAACACATGCTTATCTTTGTATTTAGGATCTTAAGCCTAATTCCAAGATCTCAAGCCCAGTTTCAATAACCTTTCCCGGTGAAGCAAAACCTTGAAAAGAAAAAAACTATTAGTAAAAACAAAAAACAAAAACAAAAAAAAAATTAATACTTATAATTATACCAGCTTCTGGCTCCAAGATCTCAAGCTTGATTCCAAGATCCAAGTTTGGTTCCAATACACCTTTCCAGCAAGCAAACCTTAAAAAAGAAGAAAAAAAGACTAGTATATGTCTTTTTACCAGTTCCCAGTTTGAGAATCTCAAGCCCAATTCCAAGATCTCAAGCCCGGTTTTAATAACGTTTCCTGTCAAAGCAAAAATCTAAAAAGACAAACTGGTACTTATCTTTGTACTAGCTTCCGGCTTCAAAATCTCAAGCTTGTTTTCAAGATCTCAAGTCCAGTTCCAACGCACCTTCCCGGTAAAGCAAAAAAAAAAAAAACGTTAAAAAAAAAGACATACTTATTTTTAGTTTTAGAATTTCAAGACCGATTCCAAGATCTCAAGCCTGGTTTCAAAATCTTTTAATAACCTTTTCTGGCGAAGTGAAATCTGAAAAAAAGAAAACTATTAGTAAAAACTAAAGGCAAACAAGAAATCAAAAAAAAAATTGGTACTTATTATTATACTAGCTTCTGGTTCCAAAACCTAAGCCTGATTCCAAATCCAAAAGCTCAAGCGTGGTTCCAATGCACCATTCCGGCAAAGCAAAAGCCAGAAAAGAAAAAAAATAGAAAACAAAAAGACTGATACTTATCTTTGTACCAGTTTTCGGTTCAAGAATCTCAAGCCTAATTCCAAGATCTCAAGCCCGGTTTCAATAATGGTTCGGTGAAGCAAAGACCTAAAAAAAAGAAAACTATTAGTAAAAACGAAAGACAAACCAAAAAATACAAAAAAAAGCTAGTACTTATATTTGTACCAGCCTCCAGATTCAAGATCTCAAGCTTGATATCTCAAACTTGGTTTCAATATTCCTGACGAAGCAAAAATCTAGAAAGAAAAAAAAAAACTATTAGTAAAAACAAGAAAGCGGGCTAAGAACAAGTCCAGTGAAGCAAAAACCTAAAAAAAAAAAAAAAAACTTCAAGAGCAAAAAGTAATTGGCAGTTTCTGGTTTCTAGATCAGTGAAGCAAAAAAAAAACAATAATCCGGGTTGGTAGTACTAAAGAGATTCGAAGTAAGTAGGTGTTCTTGTAAAGTGCTATAAAATAAATAAATAAAATAAAGTTAAAGAAATAAAAAGATAAACAAGATCTAATCTCATATGTGCTGTATGTGATACAGTATATAATCAAAAACTTACTTTCGCATGGTTTCGAAATTATGCTTTATTTTGCGAAATCGCAAAAAAATAAAAGTTGATAAGCTTTGAAAAGTCGCAAAAATAAAAGTACTTTAACGAGAAAAAAATAAACAAACAAAAATAGCTTGATCACTAATCTTTAATTATAATTGGGTAATAGCAATCTAATAAACCAAGTATTTATACAGTTGCAAATTAATGCGATTTATTTTACAATCCATAAAATTGATGCAATATTACGCTGTCTATTTCGAAATATTGCGAAATATCTTACATAATATTTTGTAATATACTACGTAATATTTTGTAATTTAATATTTTGCAAGGTTTTGAAATATCTTGTGTTATATTACGCCTTTTTTACGGGTTGTAATTTATTGCGTAATATTACGCACTATTAAATTTGCTGATGTATGATATACTATTATAGTCTGTGCTAGGTATAAGAGTAAAAATTATACAATAATTGCAACTAATTACTATATCTTGATTGTAAAACCTTTGGTTTAACTTTGAGTATCTTCTAAATGAAGCAACAATCTTTTCTCTGTACTATAGCAACATAATTACAAATAAACAAAGAATTTTGCTATTTATCACCACTGGTGATCATCACCGGTGTTGCTATATCTCAAAAACGTACTAAGTAAACGGGATCGGGTTCTCTAAGTAAAAATGTTCAGGACCCCCAAAAACCTCACAAAAACTAAAATTGGGCCCTATCGGGCCCTTATAGTAGTTATATATATTATATAAAAAAACAATAATTTTCTAATTTCTAACCCTAACCCTAACTAATCTTAGGACCGGTGATGATCACCAGTGGTGATATGTAGTAATTTTCAAATAAATATATATTTTTTATTTTGCAATTGCATGCTAATTCTCTAACTCACTTATAAAACTCCTTCTATAAATACAACTATATGATTATTAGCCAATTAAATTTATCATTTTTAGCCTACTAAAGCTATATTTATTGTATTGTTACAATATAGGTTATAACATAGTGTAACAGTAGTATAAAATAGTTAGTTTATATTTAAGTATTTGTATTTTTTTTTTTTTTTTTTTAAATCTTTGACAGTCTTGCCAGTGCTCAATTTATTATAACTATAATTATGGTGATAGTAAACTATTTCGAATAATACATATATCATTCCTAACCACAAACAGAGAGTCACACGATTACGAGTCTGACATTACCTGGCTGCAATAAATATGCTCACATACAACTTGTTGCACCAACCTGTATACAAGTTAGATAAACTTTGTTAGCCCATCAAAGCTTTCCCTTTATATTTCCTTTCTTTACTGAGAGCAAAAAAAAGTAATGATCTCATATCTAATACAAAATCACTAATAATACCAAGAAAACAAAATGAAAAAGTAACTAAAAAAAAACAAATATAACAAAGGAGAATTTTAAAAGACAAAAAAGAGGGTACAATGAGATGTAAAAAAAAAAATACAAAAAGAAAAGCCCGAGGGCCGACAAAGGGGGAAACTATCTCTATAAAGAAATAGTATAAGAGAACGAGAGAAAAAAAACAAAACAAAAAATGCACTATTATAGTCTGTGCTAGGTTTAAAAAAAAATTTTATAACAACTGCAATGTTTGTATATCTCAATTACAATATAAGAATATCATTATCTGACTACTGACCACCTTCAGATGCCTCTTATGCCAGAGTCCCATATCCACAGATTACGTCGCGTACGTTCAAATTTGGGAGGTAAACAATGCTGATTTTTTGGAGGAAATAAGCCAAATTGCCTACTTTTTGTTGAAAATTTTAGAGAAGACTAACAAAACCAAGAAAGACCTAAAAGAAGGACTACTAGCATCCAACAAAAGTATTTTACCCTTGAAAGAAACAACGACTAGTAATCCTTTTTCTAGGAAAGGAAAAGAGCTACTATATTTGCTTTTCGGTAAATAATAAACTCTGGACTTGTCGGCAAGTAGTATATGAGAACTACTTCTAAACGACAAGTGCCGTACAAGCAGTGAGTGATAAACTCTAAAGAAGTTAGCAGGTAGTATATGAGAACTACCTCTAAATAACAACTGCCGACTTATAGTTTCCAGTTTTATGCTCTTCATTACTTACTAGTTACTGTTTTTAACAAAAAAGTTTTTAGAAATTTTGGTTTTAGTGATTGTTGAAAAGAGTTAATGTCTATTTGTTTTGTTTAAGTATTTGTATTATTATTATATTATATTATTAGTTATTAATATATAGTTATATTTATTAGTATAGTATTAGTTATTATTATTGTACTATTGTATTAGTTATAGAAATATTATTGGCTAGTTAGATTCAGCACAGTAATATTATATAAGTGTCTCCAAGTGCCTTTGCACAAGTGCCTCTAAGTGCCTCTACATGAGCGTCTTTAAGTGCCTTTGCACGAGTGCCTTTAAGTGCCTCTGTACAAGTGCCTCTAAGTGTCTTTTACACGGCTTAGTGTTACATCTCTTACGTATAGAAAAGTTATAAAAAGAGAACCTTTGCCTCTTCTACTCAAGTAGAGAATTCCCTACTCTCTCATAGTATCTAGCCTTACTTTTTTACTATTCTTGTTCTTGTATAAAGTGATATACTCTCTCTAGAGTAATCTTAGTAGATGAGGTTATCCTCCTTGACCTATAATAAATAAAGTATTAACTTATATACTATTCCTATGTCAAACTATTTGCCTTCTGCTAGTGGAAGTAGTATATATTCTACTTCCACCCTGTGTACACCCCAATAGCAGGGTCTCTGTACTGGGTGACCTTGTTACCTTGCTACATATTGACCAAGAAGGCTGTAGCATTGTAACAATATGATAATAGTAATATTAAGATTTTATTAATATTCTCTAATCTCTAAATACATACTCTAGAGCTGGTTCTAATAACATATATTTAAAAAGATCTGATTGTAGTATATAATATTTTCAATTATTATAAAATACATTTATAGTATTTAGCACCATATATATAATAATTATTTTTAATAAAATTTAATATTTTTATATTCAAAACTCTTTCTAACGATCATTTGGACTACAATTTTCAAAAAACTTTTTACTAGAAAAAAAAACAGTACACTAGAGTAAAGTCGATAACTCTTATGTAAGTTATAGGAAAAGAGACTGTAAGTCAGCAGCTGTTATTTAGAGATAGTTCTCATATGCTACCTGCTAATAGCCTCAAAGTTTATCACTCACTAACTGCAGGCACAGCACTTGTCATTTAGAAGTAGTTCTCATATGCTATTTGTTAACAAGTTCAGAGTTTATCACTTATCAAAAAAACTTATTACTGTACAGGCTCAGGTAAATAGTTGATTCTAGTAAAAAAAAAA
Source organism: Dentiscutata erythropus (assembly GCA_910591965.1). NCBI lineage: Eukaryota > Fungi > Glomeromycota > Glomeromycetes > Diversisporales > Gigasporaceae > Dentiscutata > Dentiscutata erythropus. Next base: position 11,859 of record CAJVPY010000083.1, on the reverse strand, counting down.
CCTACACTTCTTTAGTGGTTTCAAATGTTTTTTCTTTCTCTCGTATCTTGCTGACCTCACCAAAAATTTTGACAAAAAGTGGACATTTCAGCTTACCTTCTCCAAAAGATTGACATTGTTTATACTTACCTAATTCAGACGAACTCAATAGAATGCAACTATGTGTTTATTTTGTTTATTTTTATAGTGCTATGGTATGGGGACAAGATCAATAACTCCTGTTTAGAAGATGCCCAACTCTGGTGATATGTCTGAAATAAGTCTCAACATTAAAGCGAAGCTTTATAGCTGAGATATATTAATTAGTTGCAATTAGTATATAATTTTTATTTTTATATCTGACATGGGTTATAATAGTATATTTTTTTTTTTGTTTTTTTGTTTGTTTTTCTTTTTTTTAAGGTGGTTCATCAAGACTTCTATATTTTTTTTCATCTTTATCCTATTATGATGAAACTATATTTAGAATACTATTTTTTTTTGATTAAATGTTTTTTTTTTTTTTTTTTCTTAAATAGTTTTGTTTTCTTTTATAGATGTGACATATTTTTTCTTCCTTTATAGAAAAGTAAAAGATAAACTATTTTGCTCAGATCTAGGTGAAAAAAGTTTAGAAGGAAGGATAGGTAGTCTTGACAAGCCAGTGAAACCTTTTGATGAAGATCTATTCTTTTCAAGTGCAGAAGAGAATATTTTGAAGAAGAATCTACCTATAGCAGGTCGCACATGGGTAATTTGGACCCTGGTCACAAAGAGCTGAGTGAGCTAATACTTGTAATTTAGATGGTGTTAGGGTTTATACTCTTTGAAAATTTTAATATTTTATAGTATAATATTATAAAGCCTAATAAAGTAGAGACAAGACTACCGAATTGGAAAAAAAAAATATATATTTTTATAAAATTTTTTTTTTTATATGGTGCTGGAAGCCTATACTAGACAATAAAATAGTATAACTTTAAAATGCATCAGCTTTTTATAGAAACAATATTTTTAAAAGCTATTTGGCAAATTTGTAGAGCTTATTATAGTGAACAAAGTTACTGGTCAGATTTTCAAAATATTGTTTTTATAAAAAGTTATAATACTTTAAAGAAAATTAAAATTGAAACACATAGTAATTACATATAAAAGAATAGTAATCTTTAAAATGCATCAACTTTTTATACAGAAGGTTTTCAAAAAAAATATTTGGCAAATTTATAGAACTAATATTCCTTTACAAAGTTACTGGTCAGTTTTTTAAAAAACCTCTTGTACAAAAAATTATAGTGATTTAAAAATTGAAACATGTTGAGTATAGGCTTCCAGCACTATATATATTATAATATCTTAGATATAAAGTTCTAATTTTAGTTTTTGGAGTTCTAAACATTGTATCTAATCCTGTTTACTTAGTACAATTTTGAGAAATAGAGAATCTACAGTATAATATTAAATATCATAGATATATTTTAGTAAACTTGTATTATTTTTTTATATAGTATATAAATTTAATTTTTTTATTATATTTTCTCTTTTAAAAAAATTAAATACTTTTTTTTTTTTTTTTAGCTCTTTGATAGTTTTGCCAAAGCTCAGATACAAAACTTTATTTAATTAATAACAACAAAATGTCTTAAACATAACAAGTTTTAACAATTGCAAGCTTAGCATCTTATAGCTACAATAAATATGCCCATTAGTGACTTATCACACCATCTTGTATACAAGTTGGATAAACTTTATTAGCATATTGAAAGCTAATCCTTTTAATTCTTCTTTTTTTACTAAGAGCAAAAGAAAGTAATAATTTCATATTAACAATACAAAACCACCAATTAATGAACAAAAAAGAAACTATATCTAATAAAAACAAAATAAATGAAAAAAAAATTTCAAAAAAAAAGAAAAAAAAAGAAATGCAAAAAAAAAAAACGAAAAGAAAAGCCCAAAGGCTGACAAAGAGAAGAGCTATCTCTATCAAAAAGTAGTAAATAACCCAAAGGTTAAAATGAAAAAGAAAAAATATACTATTATAACCCATGCTAAGTTAAAGTAAAAATTATATAACAAATGCAACAATTATATATATTTAATATAAAATAAAATCTTAATATATATTTTTCAACTACCAACCAACTTCAGATATCTCTTTAACCAGAGACTCCGATTCAAGTTACATAAAGTAGTACTATATCTATAGGTAAACAAGACACATGGTTGCAATCTACTAAGTTTGTCTGAATTGGGATATAAACAATACTGATTTTTTGAAAAAGGTAGGCCAAATCCTTATTTTTTGTAAAAAAATTTTTAGAAAATCAATGAGAGAACAGAAGAAAGTGATAAAGGAGTTACTTGGTCAAAAGAAGTATAGCTTAAAAGAAATTAGTTCATTACTATTTTCTAGTTATTGTGTAACAGCTCCCTTTATCAACAGAAGAGTCTTCGTCTAGGTATTCCCTTTTACCAAAATTTTATATACAAGAGCACCACCTCTGGGTTTTTTATATCTTGCCAGTTATCTCATATATAAATGCTTCTGGCTTGCTTGCTAAATATATAAAGGAGTCCTCCAGAAAACAGAGTTGACCTTTATAAGAACCATTTTGCTTGTTCAGCTACTTAAACCATGTTTTAACTAACTCCAATAAGAAAAAAAAACAAACCTTTTTTTTGGTGAGAAAATTAGACAAAGTGATCGTCATAATTAAATAACTTTTATCTTTCTAAATTTATATTAATAACTATTAATCTAAAGAAAATTTCTAAGCCCATAAAAAAAAAAAACTACTTAATATTAGAGTTAGAATTAGGGTTAGAGATTAGAGTTAGAAAGTATTTTATACTAAAATTTTGCGTAGATTATTTTTTGTTAGAACCCCAAAAGTAATTTTATAAGCTAAATTTCGAGTAATAACAATACTCTGTGTGTACGCACTAGTGTACAAATAGTAATTCTCTAATCTAAATTAACAAAACTTTTATTGCAAATAAATAATAATATATTGTATATTGGGCTACAACATACTAAAATTTCATGCAATTTGAATTAGTAATTTTTAAAAATTTTTTAGCCTTATAGTAGTATATTGTTATTATTTTAATATTTTATTTTAAAAAAAAAATGATTTGAATAAAGTAAAAGAAGCAAAGCCTTGTTTTTAAAATCTATCTTTATGTATGTTACTTGAAATTTTGGTTAACTCACTTGTTTTTTGCGCTTTTATATGCCTACAACCTAAAAGATAAATTGTATTATTTAAAATTAAACTTATAAATTCCAATTAAAATATTTAAATCTACTGTTCTAGTTTATCGGTTAAACAAAAGATCTAATTGCCCAAAAACTAATTCAAAGTAACCAAAAAAATTTTTTGATATATCAAAAACCATTAAGAAATTAAATATCATTCAAGTCTTCATTTTCTAATATTTGTTCTCTATCATACTCAACAACTAATGCTTGACACTGTTTAATTGTACCTTTAAATTTATTTTGAAAATTAATCTTAGAAACATAGAAACAAGTCAACTAAATAATTTGAAAGAACCTTTACCTCCTACATGTAAAACCCGTATAGTACATGATCTCGAGTTTATTTGTGTTATGAAAGTTAGTGCACACCACAACATGCGATAATGATCTCTTGACACTCGTAATAATCCCATGTTTGTATGTGGTGAATAGTACTTTACTATTCAAAATGAATTATGAATCAAGTTTGTAGAATAATTAAAGTTGTCTCTATTCATTTAAAATAAAGTGCGAAAACTACAAACATACAGTACCATTCAATGAAGAAGAAGTACACCCACGCCCATAGTCTCCAAAATTTAATTGAATAGATTCTTTTACGGTTATATAAATGTCATGAAGTGTCAGCGGGGCGATTGATGTATCTTGATGAGATGTGTTTTCGAATAAAGTTTCAAATAGAATCCATCGATGCTTTAAACGAACCATATTTTAAAAATTGGCTTATATGTGCATACAGTACATTACTATATATATACTGATATATTATACGCATATGAAATCAAAAATATAATTTTTAAATTCAAAACTATTTTAATAATACGTATAATTTTAGCAAAATTTGTTTAAACCAATTTATATAGTAAATAAATAAAGATAATAAATTTTGTTTACATGTGTACATGCACAAAAGCAAAAACCACAATTATAAAGCTGGCCTTAATTTTTTTTTTTTTTATACGTATTACAAAAAGTTAGTGTAATTGATCATGACGCGAAGTTTGATCAACAACGTCCAACCAATAATCGCCACCATCTACGTAGTATTTGGATGTGGGGACCTCAACATGTAGTGAGAGGAATTCGTCTATATTTGATTTTCGAAAATCTTTTTTTTTCTTTTAAAACAGCCCTTTAAATACCTATAATTTATTTTGTTAAGATTTGGCCAACTTTAAATAAGAAATCTAAATATAAAGAACCTTTCTACAACTTAGTCAGAGGAAATGGAATCTGTCTGGAAAAGTAGAAGGTAGAATTTAGGACCATTTTATTATTCTTTCACAGATTTAGAATTAAGATTGATCAAAAAAAAAAAAAAGGCAAAAAAAAAGAGACATGAGCTAGCTGACGGATTATTGGGTAAATCCTTATTCAGTTGTATTCACTATATTGAATATTCATTTGTCACAGTAACCGTTTAACCGTCAACACCGACCATAGTAACACCACAACAACGACTACGATCGCAACGGCGACAACTCCAACAACTTCTACGTCGTCGACAAAACTTATTCAACTTCAACGTACAAGTTCGCCAAATGGTGTTACTAGTGCATCTGCTGTTCTTCTGACACCAACGACGCCCCTTGGAATGGGTGCAGGTCTAGTAAATAGTAGTAGTGGAAGCGGATATCTTACTAAGCACCGTTTGAGCGTTACGGGTGGAGGAGTAGGTGAGGATAAAGATAATAAAGAGAAAGAAAATGGGAATAGTAGTAATGGTTTGGTAATTGGATTGACGCGTCAGCAATTCACACCGAGCCCTACAAGTGAAATTCATCCATTGCATTTTACGTGGGTATTTTGGTTCATGCACCGAAGCCCTGGTAGTAAGATACTAAATTACGAGAGTTCAATGAAAAAAATTGCAGCCTTTTCTTCGGTAAATATTTATATTCAATAATTTTATTAGTTATTTTCACATCAAAACAATTAATATGCTATATGCTCAAATTTAGATAGAGGATTTTTGGGCTGTTTATAGTCATCTTCGAAGACCTCACGAATTACCTAATATTAGTGACTATCACCTTTTTAAACAAGGTGTTAGACCAGTATGGGAGGTTTGTAAATATGATATCCTTTTTTTAAAGCGACATTTCAAAATTAATATATGCAAAAAATTCAAATTAAATATTTTTACTACATATATTTTTTTTAAAAAAAAAGGACGATACTAATATTAATGGAGGTAAGTGGATCGTGAGGTTAAAGAAAGGACTGGCTAGTAGATATTGGGAAAGTTTGGTGAGTTTCCTTTTTTTTTAAAAAAAAAAAAATCGAGAAACAAAAATAATGATACAATTAATAATATTGATTATAATTTAATTTTCTCGCGAAAGGTGATGGCAGTCATTGGAGATCAATTTGATGTGGGCACGGAGATTTGTGGAGCGGTGCTGTCTATCCGCAGTTCGGAGGACATCCTGTCCCTGTGGAATCAGTCCGCACATGAGGGAAGAATTAACTTAAAAATACGGTAGTTTTTTTAAAAAAATTTTTTTTTAATAAAATTTTCGATCGAAATTTTATAATCTTACCTTAATTGCAATTATTCTGATAGGGACACAATGAAACGTGTTTTGAATTTGCCAAGTGAGACGATTATGGAATATAAAACGCATAACGATGCGTTGAAAGATAATTCTAGTTTTAGAAATACTGATGTTTTCCGATGAAACTTGATGTTGGTAGGATTTATGTCAGATGAGTTAACAGATGCAATTAAGTGTTGTTTTATACAGAGAATATATTTTTGAGATCGTATTATGCTATACACTTATGTATTATGATAAAAAGCGAAATCCAAATTTATATTTTCATTGGTATATTATAAATGGGAGTTTATGACCGTGAAAGGTGAGGTATTAAGCGTGAAGTTGTACTCAAATTATACATGTAAAGACTGAAATGAATATCTACACTCTTTAAACCAATCATTCGCATTGAAGTTCTAATTTATTAACAGTCAAAAAAGATATAATTACAATCAGATGAACTTGTAATGTCGATCAAGACTATCTTTTAATTGTAAACCTTATTTAAATCTTTGCATTGATAATCTTATCGGACCTTTAATCTTTATTTTAACTATACTAGCATATACGTCAACTACGTCAACTCGAATTTAAATTATAGCCAATTATCGATATCGTGTATATCAGATATAAAATACTGATAATTTATTAAGCTGCATTTTTTAAAACACATACCCGCCTACTTTGTTACGTTCTTAAGCCTAAAGTTGCCGCCCAAACTATTTTAAATGATCCAAACTATAATACAGTATAAGAATTAAAAACCTTTACCTCAGATAAATGAACAACGGTAGTAGATACAATGAAAAGTACCAAGAAGGTACGTATGTAGAAAGATAGAAATTACTTCGCATTGTAATGAGCCTTATTTTTAATTATAGTACATCCATAATAACCGATATTACTGTTACTACAATCGTTTTCCATAATAAAACTTTGTAAATTTAGCACAAACAAAATTCATTAAAAAAAAACAAATACGTTTCAATATTCAATTGGACAAATGAAAATAAAAATAAGGCATTTCACATGGTAAACAGATTTACATTTGCACAAATTTATGCTGTGCCATTCACTGATAAACAATTAGGAGTCCAATCAAATTTTTTAAATTACACCACGGAGAGACGGAAAATATACATTTTTAGAATAGTTATACATCTGATATACTAAATATATTAAAACCGCAAATCCCATCCGATCTGAGGTCCATATTTCGGTAATGCTTCTGCAACCGATGAAACGTCTTTATCACCACGGCCACTGACACATAATAGAATATCTTGATCTTTGCGCATATTGGATGCAAGTTGTATAGTTTGATAGATAGCATGACTTGTTTCAAGGGCTGTTTGAATATATTAAAGAGATGTATTATTAGGAGATACACATACGAAGGCTCACATCATTTAGTCGAACTTACCTGGAATAATACCTTCTAGCTCTGACATCTTTCTAAATCCAATTAAAGCTTCTTTGTCAGTGACAGCGACATATTCAACGCGGCCAGTCTCCTTTAACCAAGAATGCTCAGGGCCAACACCAGGATAATCTAATCCGGCACTGATACTATGTGTCTCGTTGATTTGTCCTTTGTCATCTTGTAATAAGTAGGTACGTGTTCCATGTAACACACCTGGCGTGCCAACGGACAAAGTTGCTGAATGAAACTTTGTATTAACACCTATAATAAATAAATAATAAATAATAATTGAATGTTTATTTGCTTATATGCTGAAAGTTAAAATAAGGGGAAAAAATTACCATCACCACCAGCTTCAACTCCAACCATCTTAACGTCCTCATCATCAATAAATGGAGCGAATATTCCAATAGCATTACTGCCACCGCCAACGCAAGCAATAACTAAATCGGGTAATTTACCGGCTTTCTTTAACATTTGCTCACGTGCCTCTTTGCCAATCACTGATTGAAATTCACGTACAATAGTTGGAAATGGATGTGGCCCTATTGCCGATCCAACAACGTAATGTGTATTTTGAACATTAGTTACCCAATCTCGCATAGCCTCATTGATAGCATCCTTTAATGTTCTACTGCCTGCGAATATATTTTAAAGATTATAAATATGATTCAAACCAATTAATTATGCAAAAAGTTATTAAAAAACAACCAGAGTCCACGGATACGACAGATGCTCCTAATAATCTCATTCTGAACACATTTAATGCCTGTCTTCGAACATCTTCGCTACCCATATACACAACACATTCCAATCCAAACTTAGCACAGGCAGTTGCAGTTGCTACGCCATGTTGGCCAGCTCCTGTTTCCGCGATAATTCTCTCTTTACCAATACGTTTGGCAAGAAGAACTTGCCCAATAGCGTTATTGATCTTATGTGAACCTGTGTGGTTCAGATCTTCCCTTTTTAGCCATATTCTTGCACCACCAATATCATCAGTTAACCTGTTAGCATACTGTAGTTTTGATTCTCTACCCATATAATCGTAGTAAGATTGATATTCTTTCCAAAAATTAGGATCATTTTTGGCTTCTATGAATGCCTAAAATATTAATAAAATCATTATGATCATCTACAAAGATTAACGATGTTCGATTTATAAAACGTGATAATACTTTTTCAAGTTCCATTATGCAGTCGAACAAAGCTTCCGGCACGTATTGACCTCCAAAATCACCGAACCGCGGAGAAAGGATATAAGGTACACTTCTCTAAGAAAACAAAATAATTACACATATTAATATCCATTAAAAAAAATTCAGTTAGATTTACGTAAAATTTAAAGATATATACATCGGTTTTCATCATATTGGCTTTTACACAATCGTTTTGAATATTTTGATCCACATTCGCATTCATGTTGTCAACTATAAAAAAAAAAATTAGCAAATAACTTAAATATGTAATAGAGTGTATTAAAGGTACCTCATACCTTCGTCTCTATGTCCAGATGATAAGCCACATACTTCTAAAGCATATGCTTTTACGCTTTCAGCGCGTTTCCCCTTTTCTAGGCGAGTAAATGTAGATACAATATTTAAATTAATAGCACTACTTATAGTTTCATTTAAAAACTGAATTACGAAATTAAATTGATTAAATGTATGTACCAGCTTTTTTTAAGACATCAACAATTTTAGTACCGATGACCACGGCATCGGCGTGTGATGCAACGAGTTGAAAATGTTCTCTAGTAGAAACACCAAAACCAACCGCAAGAGGAATATTGGTGTATTTGCGAACTCTGCCGATCAAATCAGGCAGTTTATTATTGACTTCAGAACGAAAACCCGTTGTTCCCATTCTTGATACGACATAAATAAAAGAATCGGAAATACTTGAAAGATATTGAATGCGCGTCTCTGTGGTTGAAGGGGCGATAAGAGGCACATAACTAAGACTAATATATTATAAAAAGGTAGAATGGTTAAAAATCAACATAGTTATAAAAAAAAAAAGTAAAATAAAGAAAAAATATATAATACCCATGTTGAGAACAAATTTCGCGTAAATGATCGGATTCTTCTGGTGGTAAATCGACTACAATAAAGCCATTGACTTCATTCTTTTTACATTTCTCTACAAGCTTTTCTTCACCATAAATTAGCATTGGATTATAATAGCCCATAAATAGCACCGGAGCTTTAAGACCGCGAGCACGAGCTTGAGAGATAAAGGATAAACTTTGATCTATATCTATGTTATGTTTAAGAGCAACCTATAGAAGGGACCATTCAAATTATTTAAGAGACGAATCGCGTGATTTGTTCGAACTATGTAGAATATATCTGCTCATTACATTATTGGCTTCTTGAATTACTGGCCCATCAGCCAATGGATCCGTAAAAGGTATGCCTAAATAATTGAACAAGTTAATACTTTACTCGAATAGTAAGCTTAAATCGTACATGAAACACCTTACCGAATTCAATTATGTCGGCTCCACCTTCTTCGAGGCCAAGAAGAATATCAACAGTCTCTTCAGGGTCGGGGTACCCAGCAGTTAGGAAGGCAACAAATACGGGCCTTCCTTAAAGGTATTAGAGTATGCAGAATAAAATCAAAATTTTAAACGAAAAACTTAAATACTAGAGACTATTGAGAATTCATACTTTTCTCTTTAGCCTGTTGAAAAACTCTTTTCAAAGCGTCTGACATGATTATTAGATTATCAGAATTTTGCCATTGTCTTTATTTGATAACGATAATCAATCATTAAAAATACAGTAATTCTATTGGCTATATAAAAATATAAATTCTAATACCGATACAAACATGATATGGCAGGGATGCGACTCGACTCAAAAGTCGAGTCTTTGAGACTTGGGATTTAGATATAGCATAAAAAAATGTGTACTAGATGCAAGTGCAGATACAAGTCGAAGTCCCAAGTCTGCTTGGAATCAAGCATTTAACAAAGACTTGACTTTTGAATCGAGTCAGGACCGGACCGGACTTTTTCACATCCATAGGCGCCGGTACCAGCACTGGTAAACAACAAAAAAACTGTAGGCACTTTCGCACCAGTATTTCTGTGTAATTTTATGTGAACACGAGGCATTAATTTGACGCACAATTTACAAGTTACGAATAAAAAAATTCAACTAATTAACATCATGTAAAATCATACTTAGTACTACAGTACCAAATTTTTTAATTTTAATATATATGTCGTACGTCGGAATAGAATTAATGTAGATTTGGAATCCACCTAGGTTGATTCCGAATAAACATAGAATTCTAAAATGTGCTCAAGTTATTAAAGAATTCGAATTTAACTTAAAACAAAATAAAATAAATTCCGAATTAATTTATTAATAAGTTATTTTAGAATTTAAGTAGCTTCGAGATAATGCTTTATTTATGTCATATTGCAAAGTATTGCTTTAAAACATTACGTGTTGTTTTTACATTTAAGGTTACTAGGGTGACAACTACTACCACAAGGCAAATTCATTTTTTTGCATTTATAGTGATTTTTTTCACATGTATTTTTGCAGTTGCACTTTACATTACCTACTTGCGATGATGATTGCGCAATATATGCTTCATGAACACCTATAAAAGTTGAAGGAATATTATCTAATTCTGGAAATTTATCTGGACCTAAAGGAAGTAATTTATTCGCGCTATATGTAACTTTGATAATGCCCAACTTGCATCCAATTCTATACATATCATTTCTAAAACCTCAAGAATCTTGCAAGAAAGTGTTTTCTGGTCACTATGAGTTCTATCAATTTCAGGAATTTTGAGGTGCACCAAATTTCCAACGTCGTAATTATTAAATAATCCTTTGTTACATTTAATGAGCTGCAATTTCACATCATCGCGATATCATTCAAGTGACTTTGAAGCTATACTTTGATATAGTTTATGTGCTGATGTTTGTTGAATATTGGTTTTGTCTCGAAGAGTAGATTCTGAACGTTTATCTAAAGAAGACTAAAGATAGAATAAATGTAATAAATGTTAATTAATTATTAAAATTTCAATTTCAATTTATTAAAATGATGCTTAATTACCTAAATAACAGTAGTAGACAATTTATGCCTTTTAGTTGGTCGAATTCCATGATTATCTTCCTCAGGTAATTTTATCTGTTTTATAAAATTTTATTATTATAATTATTTATGACAATAATACTAATACATACCCTCATTGCTTCTTTGTTCTTTCATTTACTCTTTTGTATACTATTCTCTTGTCCATTTTTTTATCTATTCTTGCATTTGTTTTCTCAATATCTTCACCTGCATCTATTCTTTTATTATTCATACTTTTATTATCTACCTTTTTACTATTTATTCATTTGTCATTATTAATCCTTTTATCATCCACTCTTCCATTATCCACTCTTTTGTCATCTACCTTTTCACTGTTCATCTTTTTATTGTTAACTCTTTCATTGTCCACTCTTTCATTATTTACTCTTTTAATATCCACACCTTCATCATCATCTACTCTTTCAATATTCACACTAGTGTTTAAAATTAACCTGCACAAGATGCACAAGTGCATGTAAGTTTTTTTATGTGTATGAATTTTTAAAAAATTAATGCACAACTGTGCATTTAAAATTTAATAAAAAT